>CAIGRP010008676.1:0-15103 GCA_903798385.1 Fraxinus cuspidata | reverse complement strand
AGGCGGAAGGTAGTCTAGCAGAGTAGACTACTGCCTCACGGTGTCCCTTTCTGTGTCAAGAAGAAAGGCACCCCGTGAAACCTGGAGAGGCCAACTGGAAATTGTGAATCATACTCAGCTGATGCTCACCTTCCCCTACCGGCTCAGGCAACCGAATATCATTACCAAATGCCAATTGATCATGACAATTTTAATCACAAACCTTAACCCTACCGGAATAACAAAAATCAGAATAATGTTTGTTTACTGTCTTTGTCGCTACTGCGACTGCACTAATGCAGATCCAACTTGAACCTAAATGCAAAATAGACGGAAATTCAGAAACAATTAGTCATAGTTGAGAAAAAAGGTCAAGAAATAATATTGACAATGGGGTCAGAAGTGAAAGAGAAAAGTGCACTATCTGATGTTCAATGTTAAGCATATTGATCAACCTTCCCTGCTCCCAGGAATATTGTATCAAATAGTTGGCATTGCTTTTGTTTGTCAGTAAAAAGGTCCAACATACAATTATTTTTGTAGAGTTTAAATCCCCTAATAGACAATTAACAAACACAAAGTAAGTTGAGTATTAGATAAACAATGGAATTAATCAATGTAAATTGAAAGTAAAACTCCCCTATCAAAGCTCCAATGATTTGGCAACAAAATGGATGGATCGAGTCTCAGATTAAGAGCCAAAACCACACAGCAACACCACACGAATTGGACCAAGATTACCCACTCAAATGGACCACAAAGGATACCCAAAGTAACTGCACAGAAGCAGCACCAAACGGGACCGAAACAGGGGCAGAGTCGGAGGCACGAAGCAACGCACGGAAGGTCAGAATCCGGCGCCCAATTCGCCGGTAATGAACCAGCAGAGAATGAGCAGAGACAGCAGCCATAGAGGCCAGAAATCACGAAGAGAAAGAGCCAAGAAGAGGAACAGTTTTGCCAAGTTAAACGAAGTCATACAATTATAATAATGGAATCTAGTATCCATCCTCATTATTGATCATCGCCCTGAGGTTTATTTGCTATCAAAATACCCAACAGTTTTGCCAAGTGAAACGAAGTCATACAACAACTTAGACACACATGACATAGTAGGTGAATGTTTAATGTGTAGGTCCTAGCATTTTTTATGTTTCTATTTAAGAGAAACAGAATCATCTATTGTAAATTATTTTTAAAATGAGCTACTTTGAGCTTAATTTTCCTAGGGATCTGAACTTCGAAATTAATGGGACAAAGCATATTCATGTTTTAATCCGCAAGATGATTAACATGATATATTTATTTGTCGAAAATCATCGAAATTTGAAATAAATATTTGATTTCAAAATTACACACTTCGAACTTTAAATAATAATATGATTGAAATTGCTAACTCTTGTTCCACACTGGAAATCTTGGAAAATATTGTCCATGACCGACCGTAACCAACGTCTGTGACCGACTAGAACATATGTTTATTTTCAATCTTAAGAGACACCTCCTTACATTTGAAATGCTATTTCAAAAATTATTATTATTTTGAAAAGGCTTGTAAATTGTTCGAATGGACACAAATAAATCTATAAATAGCTTGCTTTTCTATGAAAAAAATTACACTAATTTCACTACAAAATTTCTTGGTTTATATCTCACTTCTCTTTAAATTCTGATTTTGTTTTTCAAGTACGAATACACTACACGAAGTTTGTTGAAATGCTTACTAATTGTTGTGCTATTTCTATAAGAGATGAAATTAGTTTTATCTTGGAAGACGAATGTTAGCTGCCAGTGTAGAAATGATCAAATTAGTCTTAAGGAGACATCATGAAATCGATGGGCTAAAATAAAATTTTGATCTTTATTTTGATCGCGTTGATCATCATGTTCATGTTTTGATCACATTGATCATCTTGTCTGTAATTTGCAAGAATAAGTACTTCAAATTATTCGAAAGAGAAATTTATGAAAATAAATATGTATATAGGGAGGTACATCGAGCATTTTACTACTTCAATAAAGAAAAATAAAATAGATATAAAGGGAGGAATTTTTGCAAAAAGGAAAATTATTCCTTTTAAGTCAACGTCACGGCCACCCCTAAAACAAATCATTACCAGTAGCCGTCACCACTACACTGCGATTTGGAAATAATTTCGTCTTCCCCAACGCAAATCCCAATCACTACCACCGGCGGCCGCCTCCCTCCCTCTACCACACATCTCAACTGGCAATCAGTGAGTGCAACACACTTTCGCAACGGCAATTAGGTACCGGTAATTATTCTTGTCCTTTTTTTCTATAGTTCTTTTCGCCTGATTCTTGAATTTCTCCTTCTTTTTCCGTGTCAGATTTTTTTTTTGTAGTTATATTTACTGTGCTTTGGAGTTTGGTTTCTTCTCTTTCTTTTGCTTTTTTCTTTTTGCTGTTATCATCTGTTTTTTCCTGGATTGTTTTGTTTCTATTTGGGCTGTTCTCTTTTCTTTCTACTACAAACTTATGCAATGTTAATGGTATTTCTTGATCTGGTTTGTCTGCTGCTGTATCGGTAGGGAAAACTGACCTATCTATTTATAAATACACGTCATATGATTAGTACAATCTTGTGGAATATTTGAATCTTATGGACTTAATTAAATTTTGGTTGCTAATTGTTTATTACAAAATAAAAGGTTACTGGTTGCTCACCCACTTTTACGTAATGATACCTTTGGTCACTCAAAAATAAGATATTATTGGTTGGTCGCTCACATTTACACAATGTTACCATTTATCATCCTTGTCAACTTTATTTTATAATATAAACAAATTAGACAATAAAATTGGAAATAAATTTTGTAGCAGAAAGAAATGAGAAAAATAGAGTGAACAATGTAATTTGCAAAACTTAATCCAAAAATCATGAAAATCATGTAAGCAATTGAATGGTATAAAAACAAAATTGTGGTGAATGATGGAAGGATAACTTTTATGTAAATATGAGTGAGCAACCAATGGCTTTTTATTTTTTTGAGTGAGCAAACATTAACCAAAGATAAATGTAAGTTAATTTTGAATAAGCAAACCTTAACCAAAGATAAAGGTTAGTGATTACTTATTTAATTAACTTTCAATTTTTAACACCGTCAATTGCCACGGATTTTCATCCGCCACGTAAAATTTTTTTGTCACGTGGAAGAATGGATTTTAGATAGATGATGGATGGGCAACCTTATGTAAAAGTGAGTTAGCAACCAGTAATCTTTTATTTTTGAATGAGCAAGTAGTAAACGAAGGTAAATATTTATGATTAATCAGTTAATTAACTTGAATCTTATCCCAGTAGAATATAATTGAAATTTGTGGATTACAGTGTCTTTTTGCCTAAACTTATACCCGTCTCTGTCACTCTTGTACAAAATATATGCTTTTACTGCATGATTTGAATAATTTTTTCTATTTATGACATTGGTTGGTAGGTTTTCCAATGAAGAAATCCAAGGATCCTTTTGAAATTGCATTTGAGGAGCAAGATGAATCGCCCCCTGAGTCCCCCACAGGCCCTGATGAGAACGAAGCAAAAACTCCAGGTTCCCTCACTCTAGATGTTAGTGGAGATGATGACATTGGTAATAATCTTCGTCTTACAGACCCTTCTACATCTGCAGCTGCTTCAAACTCCGATGCGACTGCTGGCCCTGTTGGCAAGTCTAAAGAAGATGACGAAGAAGAAGAGGAAGAGAACATGGATGTTGAGCTTGGCAAGTTCCCGTCTAGTGGCGATCCTGATAAAGTGGCCATTATGCAGTGAGTTAACTGATTCATTTGTATAGATATGTCAGTATCAAACTAATGTCAATATATCATTGATTTCTTGGTCAGTAAAATTTCATTAAGAAGTAGAATGATATCACATCAGTTCTCGAAATAACAAGAATTATTTCAGTCACCTCAGTGGTGTTTTGTCTAATTGAAGAGAGAATCAAATAGAAAATGAAGAACAAAGAGATGATTTTTATTATATAGGAGTAAAAGATAAAATTTGTTTGTGTTCCCATTACTGGTGAATCACAATTGTGAAGGTTTACATGGTTTATCTCGTAAATAGAAAAATTGACCACTTCTTTAGTTCATCTTAAAATTCCTGTTTCTTTTTTTTATTTTAAAGTTCTTCTGAACTCATTCTCTTTGCCAGGACTATTCTGTCTCAATTTACAGTGGAACAGATGAGTAGGTATGAATCATTTCGAAGATCTGGATTTCAGAAATCAAACATGAAAAGGGTAGGTGTCATCTCATTCTTGTAATCTATGCTCAGCAGTCCCCCTTCCTCTTCCTCCATCTAGTATTGCACGAAGTAACAAAATTGTTCGATGAACTCTTTCAGCAATGGCCGTTGTCACAATCTTTCAGTGTGTTCTAATTGCAGTTATTGACTAGCATAACTGGAAGTGCCAAAATTTCTATCCCAATGACCATTGTGGCATCCGGAATAGCAAAAATGTTTGTTGGGGAGCTTGTTGAAACTGGTATGCTGATTCAGTATTTGGTAATTCTTATAATAAAAATTATTCTCATCCTATTTATTTTTGGATTGAAGAGATTCTCTTGCTATTTGTGAACAGAAAACTGAATTTGTTCTGTGTGTCATACTCTGAAATAAAAATACAACAATATGAACTGTACTGAAGCTCTACAATTTCGCAGCCAGATTAGTGATGGTAGAGAGAAGGGATTCTGGGCCAATCAGGCCATGCCACATGAGAGAAGCATATAGAAGACTAAAACTTGAAGGCAAGATTCCAAAAAGATCAGTGCCAAGGCTATTCCGCTAAAAGAGCCTGGTATTAACTTGTGGTAATGCATGATGCTCTGTTACAGAACTTAAAGACCCATCATCTAGACGTTCATAGTAACTTGTGGTAATCCATGATGTCCTCTTACGGAACTTAAAGACCCATCATATAGACGTTCATTTTCTTCCTGGTAAATATGACCTCAAAACTTCGGCAAGGATGCTTATATCTGCATTTGCATCTGAATATTTGCTCCATGGCTTGCCCTGGATCATGCTTATCTTATGTCCATGACAAGTTTATGGAGAACTAGAATTGCACAACTTAATGTCATTGGACTGGAGATTGTGCGAACCATGAAAAGTTTTGGTAAACATTGGATACTGTTTCCAGAGAATATGCTACTTTCCATAGAACTAGAATTGCACAACTTTTATGTCGTATTTTTATTATTAATCATCTTAGTTGTCTACTTTCACTGGTAAACATTGGATACTGTTTCCAGAGAATATGCTTCATTTATGTTGATTTCACATGTACCCNTTATGTCGTATTTTTATTATTAATCATCTTAGTTGTCTACTTTCACTGGTAAACATTGGATACTGTTTCCAGAGAATATGCTTCATTTATGTTGATTTCACATGTACCCCGTGTTTGATTTATGGAGATCTCTGGGCTCTTTTAGGAAAAGTAACACGATTGTTACTTTTACCTGCTCAATTAAGATCATGAGCGAACAAGTATTTGTATGGGGTCAAAGGATGTTTCATTTATCTTAAAAGTGATTCACTCGTGTCATATCAAAGCTAAAAAGGAAATGACTCTCTCTACCGAAATTAGAGCATAAGATATTTGAAAACATTAATTTGAATAAAAATGTCGGAACATTTATCTTAAAGCTCTACCTTCGGTTATGAGATAGACCGAACCACTCCAACCAAAAAAATTAGAACATTAGTGAGATAGGTGCTTCTTTTTCCAATGGTACTATAATTCCTATTCATATCCCTTCATTCCCTCTTGGATTGGGATCACTGGGTCAGAATCAGATAAGCGATCCAAATTCTCGCCAAGTAGGATTGAAATATAAACGAAAAATTTGAAATGGACCACCCTCCTTAACCCAAAGGTTAAAATTATCGATGTCAAGAAAAAAGGTGAAAAATACAAGGTAAAAGTTGAAGACTATCAATATATTCTTTCAAAATTTCAGACATCAAACTTGATGGTAAATGTCCACATATCAAAAAGAGTTTCACAAATACCAAGTTAAAACTAAATAATGTACATGTAGGAAAAAGGTTCGACACGACTGGGTAGGGCAGCCAAGGGATGTTACAGCAAAATAGGCACCAAGAAGATAATATCCCGGAGCTGTCGTATGGACAAGGATAGTTACCCGCATAAACAGTAAAAAGAAACAAACACCAACAAAATGAACAGTAAATTGACATAACAACAAGATGAATCTACATAAGCACTCATATTGGGGCTGAGCTTGTTCGACGGAGTTGATACTTCTTCTCTGGTGGTGGTATACTAGGCAACACCTCCAGTTCCTGTACCTCCAAAAATGAATAGAACATAGAAAGAAAGGACGTAAAATTAGAGAAGAATGAAATTTGCACATCATGTATACAAAATTGAATCATGGATGTTGCAAGTCTTGTTAATGGAGTTGGAAACTCGAATTCTTAAGAAGATTTTAGCATCAGGATTAAAATACTTTATCCCGTCATCAAAATTGGGCATTAGAAATCTAAGACACATTTAAACTGCTGAATACTTAGAAACATAAGAAAAAATGGTGGGCCATGGCACTATTCAAAGAGCAAAGTTAACTGACGACCTAATTACAAAATTAAATGCATGCTTGGATTGCTAGACTTCACAATGCAACATTTCCGAACTCAAGTCAAGGAAAATGAACATATGACATCGGTTTACTTGCACAAAAGGACGAGGGTGCTGGGAGTCCACCACGCCTGCACTAACAGAGGGCAGAAGAAGACTTCAGCTTGGAGCTTTTTAACATAAAAACTTACATGGAATGAATTATCTGTCGGAGTCTTTTAAACCAGAGGATTATTATGCAGTCATATATAATTTTATGCAGGACTTCAGACAGGATCTCCAAGGTCCTGAATACACGTCTCGACACTTTATAAAGCTTTTCTATAATAAGACAGAAGGATAGTGCTACTCTTTGTACCAAAAAAGAGAGTGTTCTTTATTCACATCTCATTTCAAGTTCAAGAATGAGGAGCATTATGGGGAGCAGAAGTAGGTAATTTTTTGGAATAAAGTTGGCTCAGCATAAGTTGAAAAAGGATTATTTGCAACACATAAGTCATGCCCGATATATTGTTTTGAGTTTGGTAATGCTTCATGTACTGTAATTTGAGAATTTACATTTTACATACTGCAATTAGAAGTCATTCATCAATTTGGACAGAAATTGCCAAATGGCTAAAATGCACATGATATAAACCAGGCACACAATCCTCCATCATGCAAGACCAGACGACTCTTTTCCTCTCATCAAAACTCCTAGCATTCTCTTGCTTTCCTTTTGCATATTAAATAAACAAACCTCTCCCTCTCATAATACCTGTCTCCATCCCAACTATGAATTGTCAATCAGGTTCTCTCTTCAAATTTCACTACTTGAAAACTAGCCTTTCAGCATCCACGTACAATTGCAAAGCCTTTTTCACATCAAATACAACATATGCAAGAATCCGTTATTCCTAGGAGTTAAAACTCTTGCTAAAAATCAGAAGCACCACCAACACAATCTTCTCTACACGCTGGCCAAAACAGCTCCTGGCACTTGTTTTTACCTATTTTAAATTGGGATTCCGAAGGCATTAAATTTCTACAGTAAAGCATATTTGCCTTCAGCTCTTGACAGCTTGGAAAACTTTGATAATTTCTCAAGTTTAGGAGGGAACTCTTCAATGAGTTGGAAAGAAACTCAAGGTGAAGATAAAAGTCACGCTGAAAAGGAGCATTAATCTTTGGAACGTGATGAGCTTGAGGAAGAAATTTAGAGGTTGAGATTAAAGATGGGATTTTTATGAAGAATGGAATGTTAGGTGGTGAGAATAGGAAACTATTGGAATTTTCGTGGAAATACAAATGGGTTTTTATGTCCAGGTAAGAGAGGAACTGAGAACTGTCCTATTGGATTTGTCAAATTGTTTTGTTAAACCGTCTCTGATGAAGTGCAGATCAAGTGTTCCTTTGAACTCTTGAGGTCGTTTTGATCATTCTCAATCAATTAAGATAAGACAATACAGAAAGAAAGGAAGATGAAGGAATATGCTATATAGGAACTAAAGCTTAGTGACATGAGACGAGTTGAGAAACCAAAGAAGTAAAAAGGAGTTTTTGAACCATGTTCATAGCTGAAATTTTGATTATTCATTGAACACTTATTTCAACAACAAATCAAACTAAAAGTGAAAACAAACTATTTTCAGACTCTTCACAAATCAACTTCAACAACGTAAAATCAGTGCATAATAAACCATAGGGCCCAACAATGTAAAATCAGTGCATAATAAACCATAGGGCCCACTCTAGACCAATTTCAATACATTGCAGAAAATCCTT
This sequence comes from Fraxinus cuspidata, assembly GCA_903798385.1. NCBI lineage: Eukaryota > Viridiplantae > Streptophyta > Magnoliopsida > Lamiales > Oleaceae > Fraxinus > Fraxinus cuspidata. The sequence continues at coordinate 6,728 of CAIGRP010008676.1, read as the reverse complement.
TCCAAGTAAAATTTTTGCAAGAGCCAATGAGCTTATACCAGTAGGTATACTAGTGGTAAATTTCAACATCCTGGACACGTTTTTGTATCTTTGAACCTGCTTTGTGACTGTCTGAGTATGCAGTCCACGCAAAGCTTTTATTCCTAATAAATTGCACAGGAGTTCAATACCAAGTAAAGTTTGACATTTCAGGACTACAAAGGGAAGTTTAATAGTGTTTTGGTAAAATTTTAAACAAATTCACACAGTTCACAATCCAGATGAAGAAAATGTTACTATGACAACACTAGAAACCACAATTTGATATCATTTTATCAGTCAACCCACTCAAGCTCCCTGAAACAGTTTATTAAATTTTGGGTAACTGAAGAACATGAAAAGATTTAATTGTGTCCCCAACGCCAAATTTGCTCAGTTTATTGTCAAAGGAAAATCCTTAGAGAGGTCAGATATCTATTTAAAGAGTAATATATAGCATGAGATTGAGAAGTTGTATGGGAAGATAATGTTGTTTAGTAACAAGGAGTAACAGTCATAGAACATACTGTAAATACTTAATGTTTCAGTCCTTCAGTGATTATGAAACAGACTGTTTTTTCCCCAAATAAACATTCTTCTTTCTGAATCTGTTACCACTTAAGACACATTTGATAATGCCTTCACAATTATATAAGAATTTCTAGTTTTCTAATTTTGTTCTTTAAATATACGTGCAATCATAAGATATTGAGCTTCATTAATGATCTCATAAACTTAGTTATACCTATTTCTCAGTCCTCTTCAAATCATCAATTCCTCTATCGCTGGAACCCTTATAATTAAGCTCGTTTTAAATATTTAAGACAAAATCTTCTATGCAAAATCATTCAGTAGTAGAACTATAATTTATAGTTTGAAGAGAGTAGTAGGGCATGTTTTTATTGTATCCAGTAACTTAGCATAATTCATTGTTTCTCTCGAGATATTGATGAATCAGCAGCCATGACTAATAAACGCGCTAACTAGAAAAAAATAAAATATAACAAGGAAAGAAAGCAAAGCATCAAATCGAGAAAGGGAAGAAATAAAGAAGTGACATAACAACCTAAAATGTTTTCAACTACAGTACGTTATATGTCTAGTACTCTTTAATTGATCTGTGTATTTAGAGAGTGAAACTACTAGCATGTGCTGAGCCTTTGCATTCTGTTTGAATCATGGATATCAATGATTTAAGGAAAAAATATTCTCATAAAGGAATCACTTGTGGCTCCAGCACATCAAAAGAGGGAAAAATATGAGCCAGAACAAGGGGAAATTTTAGGACATGAACATTATTTTCGAAAAAAAAAGAACTAGGAATTGATGTAAGCCCTTGTTTGGTCTCCATTATTTTCAAAATATATTTTTTTCTCTTATTTTCAACCACATATTTTTCAATAAATTAATATTACACGTAAATCCAAAATTTTCCTTATTTTTCAACTACACATTTTCCTTCCAAACAGGCTATAAATTTATTTTAAAGGGGACAAGATGTTTGGAAAACTATTCGGTGCATATCAATAAACTTGGTGTGACAAGAACACAATGGGAAACTCACAGCTCCAATCATATTACGAATTAAGTTTCGTCCATGATGAGGTGACAAAAAGGGTGGCTTCGTTAAAAGATTATCTGTCCTACCATAGGAACGACCTAAATTATATCTAAGGAAACTAGGTGAAGTGCGCCTCATTTAACTTGACTCTAACAAATCGGAAAGCTGGCAAATGTTTGGAAAACTTAATATTAGTGAGCACCTTGCAAGGAAATTTAAGATATATGGTCTATTTTAGTGAATTGATGCCACCGACCTTTGGAAGAACATTGGGTAACTTATAGCATATTCAATGATTTTGGAAGAATTCCTAAAATGGCCTCCACTAACATGGTACTGAAACGAAATGGAGAGGATCATTTTGGAATTTGACAAATAAGAATTTTGGGGAGACCGATCTCTTGTGTTATTAGGAGGATCGCATGATGGTAATCGGTAAGTGGTAACAGAGTGAACAAAACTGTGTACTCAAGAAGGGGATTCACTATATTTGTTTTCTTTATTTTCTTTTGCTAATTTATGCATAAAAGTTCTCTTTATTTATTTTGTATATAAGTGTGCATGACCTCTTTCTTATTCTATATTGTACTTTTCACAAATTGATCTAGAAAATTGAAGTTTTAGGATTGGTTAATAATATTTTCCGCAAGTTAACGATTCTATGTTATATGAAAGCATCATTGTTATTAAAAAATATTTACCATTCTTTGTTAGATGTATATGATAATGAAAAATTCATGAGAGCACAGAAAAATAATGCTTTACCATTCTGTATTTTTAACAATTCTTTAATAACAATGAAAAACTACTAATGCAAAAAGAATGTTAACTGGTGCAAGCACTAACAATAAAAATTCACAAAATAAATACATTGGAGATAAAAGGTGATACATACTCTTAATTTTCAGTACCACCACCAAAAATGCTCATTACTAGGTCAATACAGTGCAGCCATCTTTGTTAGACGATATATGAAAATGAAATGCTAAAATGATAATAAGACAAATATGTTGAGGATGCGTATGGCAAAGCCTTACCTTTTGTCTCCTAAGCCTTTTGTTCTCCTCCTCCAGACGTGAAACCTTGTTCTCCAGCTCATGAGTGTAAGCCTGCAGATCACAAAGCAATATCTAATGGGTTATAGTCAAGGTAAAGAGATGAAGAATATACTAACCACAATAGGGTTATGAAAGTTCACCTGCTTCCTTGCTCTTGATCGTGCTGCAGACTCCCGGTTCTTAATCATTCTCTTTTGCCTCCTTTCAACAGTCCTTTCAGTCACTCCATCAGGAGCACGTCTCTTTCTCCCAGGTGTCTGTGTATCTGACGAAGTGCCCCCCATCAAAGGAGATGTAGACATTGTCATTTGGGTTTCAGGATAAGCTTCATCTATCATCAGATCTCCACCAATGGGAATAGACTGTTGAACTGACTGGCCAGGCACAAAAAATGGCAGCATGTTCTGTTGCTGTTGCGGTTGTTGTTGCTGCTGCTGTGGGTTAATTAAAGGGAACTGATATGACATCCACTGAGCTTGCTGTGGTAGATCCATCGGATCTGTAACCCCTAAAACTAAGCCTGAACCTTTTTCCATTGGAGATGACTCAGCAACCACCCCTGCCTTCACCAAGAAGTCCTCCAGCGTCATTTCACCAAGAGTGGTTTTTCTGTCAAGATTGTTCCTCTTCTGCCCCTGCTGAATATCGTGCCATACCTCATCAACAGTCTTCTTGCTCAAATCCCTAGACAGTGTCAGGCTCGACTGTCGATTCAAAGAGGAGCCAGAAGTGGATTGGGAGGGACCTTGTGCAGCAGACATGTAATCAACACTTCCCGGAGCTTGATTATTAGCCTCGGCAGTCCAAACAGTCTTGAGAAGCTCATCGAGATTCATGCTACTTAATGGTTTCCCTAAATCCCCTAATTGATTCTGCACCTCATCAAAAGTAAGGTTGTACAAGGACCCCTGTCTATCCAGTGGTTTCGATTTCGGGTCCTGACTTTGATTTCGCATTTGGGTCGGATCTCCCCTAATACTGCTACTACGGCCCCCATGAGATCCCATTGTTTGAGTTGCCATTTAACACTTCTCTTCTCTCTCCCACTCTTCAATTTTAACTTTTCTTGAAATTAATCCCAAAAAAACCCTTTAATCAACAGAAAACTGAAACTCAACCCAAAACAAAGCCTAAAATGCACATTCAATCTATTAAAACAAAAGGTAAAAAAACCATCAAATTAAAGAACAAAAATGCACTACAAATTAATAAAATTCTGCAGGAAATTAAGTATGGGTACAGAAATTAACACCTAGATCAAATCCAATAAAATGCGCAAAGATATCAAAAGGGAAAAGAAATGTAGAAATATACTCACCTGAAGAAGAAACACTGGAAAAAAAGATTAAAGTTTGCATGCAGCGAGTGTGGTCCAACGTTCTCTACAAGAGAACAAAAAGCCCAGAAGCCTTCGCTGCAAAAATCTGAGAGCTCAATCTAGCCCAGCACAAAATAATACTTGCAAACATATTTATATGCCAAAACGGACAAAATAATAATAAAAACTATGGAAATGCGAAAAACAGACCCACATTCTATTCTCCATTGAATTGTATACTATTTTTTTGGGGAAAAAACAATGGAAGTCACCCAACTTTGAGATAAGTTTTACTTTAGTCACTTAACTTTTTTTCAAACTCATTATTCGTTACCAACAATAATTCCATCCTAACTGGCAAATAATATTTCTTGCATTAAATTTTCTATGACATTAATTGTTGCAATGGTGTTTTATAACTATATGGTTTCAAACTCGTTATTAGTTCGGTTTTAATTTTGTTTCAATTTTTATTGTCGATAATAATTCCATCATATCTGGTTGATAACGTTAACTTTATGTAACATTAATTATTACATTAAATCGACAGTGAGTCAGTGATGCAAATCTTATCCGAAAGTTTTGCCATCAAAATGTGACGGGAAACGTGACTTTTACAATGGACACATTATAATCATGCAACTAGACAACTACTCAACTTTATTTTTATTACCTTCATACTTTTTATACAAAAAATTATATATTTATCAGGCAGCAAAAGATGCTAAATTTTGTGATGCAATTGTCATTGATTAAAAAAATCGGAACTTCAATAAATAAGATTGGAACTAAAAAATGTTAAATCACTAAAATGGATTTTTTTTTTCTCTCAAAATTAAGTGACCTTTAGTGTTTTCAACCCTTTTAATTTTTATTTTAATGGTTTGAATGTATTATACTCGGACCAATATGAAAGAATTGGAAAATAATAATGCACATTAGTAAATTACGCGTTTGATTTGACATTTCAAGCCGTTTTCAATTTTTAATTTTACAAAATACTCCAAAATTTGTTTAGTTTGGTACTTTCAAAAATGCATTTTTAAAATAAAGATTAAACTTATAACATGAAACTCAAAACGTAATTTTTATGTTTGCAGTAATTTTAGTGAAAACACTCCAAATATAAAAATAAGCTTTTAAATGAAATTCTATTTAAATACAAATTATAAAAAAATAAATTCTAAATTCTATAAAATAAAAATATATTAAAAATATTTTTTTTAAAATTAAAAAAATGATTTCTAAAATTGTAAAAATAACAAAAAAAATGAAAACATAAAATCTAAAAATAAAAAATAAAAATTTGAAAAAAAAATAAATTCTGAAAAAAAAAATAAAAAATAAAAGTTTTGAAAAAATAATATTCTAAGAAATTCTAAAATAAAAATCGTAAAAATAAAAATAGTTCAAGCTCTTCTTACTTATTTAGATGAAAATTCTAGAAAATATATATAATTAAATAAATACAGATAAAAAAATTCGGCCCAGACTATTAATTTATTTTTTATTTTCTATGTTTTACCAACTTTGAGCCTGTATGAGCTCCTTTTTGCCAAAAATACATTTCGGAATAGCACCTTGATGTAGAATGTGTAGTTAAAAAATAAGAAAAAAAATTCTAGTTTGTGCTAGTATTATTTTATTGAAAAATGTATGGTTGAAAATAAGAGATGAAAAAAGTATTTTGAAAATAATGGGACCAAACAAGGGCTTAATTTATTTATTTATTTTTATTTTACTTTTATAGTGAATAAATATTTAAAATTTTCAAATAAAAATGTATAATTTATTGATAAAATATACAATTATTCAAATTTATTGAATAATCAAATTTTATGAAATAAAATATCATTAAACTATTTCGAAAATTTTCATATCATACATATTTTTTTCATTTTTCATTTTGAGAAATAAATTTTAAGAATGACAAGCAAAACACAATTTCAACAATCTTGTAAAAGACTCAAAATGGAAAATTAGAAATAAACTCGAAACTCAAAATTGAAAAGCGAGCCAAACGGACTCTTATTTGTTGCAACGATGGTGCAGGCATGCCCCCAATGAAATTTCTAAGAGGTACGATGGCTCGAAATTGAAACATTCCAATTTTCCTTTTCATTTATTTATTTAAATTTATTTTATTTTTAAAAATAATTTAATATACAATATACTAAAAATAATAATCAGAGCAGGTTCATTGTAAGGACGAGGAAGATTTGCCAATTGTTTGAGTAGTAGAGGTTTTTTATTCAGTCCCAACTCGAAACCATAACTTATACATATGGTTTTCCTACACCCACAACAAGGCAGGTAGTGGTGGCAATGCTCGGCTCGACCAATGCCCGCATGAGCTCGCACGAGCCGAGCTCGTAGCTTTAGCTCGGCTTGTCTAACTTTGGGCGAGCTCGCCCAAAGTGGGTCGTTCGGCAAGCCGAGCCGAGCCGAGCTTCGTAAAAAAAAATATTATTAAACAATATAAGTCTATACTCATGTCTCATTACTAAAGTCTAAATCGAAAATATATATACACATTGTCTAAACATTTTTGAAAAATATATTTTCCAAAATATTTTCCTTTTTTAAAATAGTAATAAAAAAATATAAACAAACTCTCCTCTTTATCCGGGTTTGGTACTGACTACTTCAATTTCGAGTAGGCGGAGTTAAAAATTGTACACGAACAACTTGTTACGTGTACAATTTTTTTTAAAAAGAATTATAAAAATACTAAAATTAAATTTTGTGATAAATATGACTAAATTAAATATCA
>CAIGRP010008675.1:0-23795 GCA_903798385.1 Fraxinus cuspidata | reverse complement strand
CTGAGCCCTAACCACCCTCCCCTTTACCTATGTACATATATATATGTATAGCATGATAGTGAAGAGGACACACAAGAATATATATGCATATATACGGCGCAGAAGCATAGGCAAAAAAACAAGATTTGGAACGTGATTTTGGTTTTATCTCTCCAAAAAATTTATTTGATCTGACGAGGTAGGATTACGAGATGCAAATAGTTTGTCCCGTTTAATTTATTTCTTCATATTGATAAATATTATGCTAATGAAAGTTATGACATAATATAATATGATATGTCTACCTAGTACCAAAAATATGATATATTATGAGCTCTTACCGGTTTCCAAAAATATGATATGACAACATTCCCAGGAGCCAGGGTGGAGAGCTTATGGATAGGCCTGGGCTATTAACCCTATGGTAACTCCCGCTTGCAACAAAGCCAATACCACCTTGCGGGGAATCGAACTCTGCACACTACCGCGCTGAGCCCTAACCGCCCTCCCCTTTGCCTATGTACATATATATATGTATAGCATGATAGTGAAGAGGACACACAAGAATATATATGCATATATACGGCGCAAAAGCATAGGCAAAAAAACAAGATTTGGAACGTGATTTTGGTTTTATCTCTCCAAAAAATTTATTTGATCTGACGAGGTAGGATTACAAGATGCAAATAGTTTGTCCCGTTTAATTTATTTCTTCATATTGATAAATATTATGCTAATGAAAGTTATGACATAATATAATATGATATGGCTACCTAGTACCAAAAATATGATATATTATGAGCTCTTACCGCAAAGGTTTTTATACTATACTGTTGTTGATATTTTTGAGGCACGATTTCGAGATTGCACAAAATATTCGTGTCCTACTGAGTATTCCCCCACACTCACCATTTTCCCTACCTCTTACAGATTAGAATGGGTCGTTGAATAGTAGGCGATGAGGTGCAGTTGTGCTTGGATTCATTGGACTTAATAAATTACATCCGGAGTAACGTGACTATAGATATTATTTTCAGCATTTACTTTAATTTTATTATCATGTAGATCTTTTATTTAGGATTTTGAACAAAAGTTGTTTAAATTTAAAATTCTGTGCAGTAACTTGATGAGTTCAAGCTAGTTTCTTTTATGTTGGATAAAACACCAAATCAACATTATTATTATTCAAACTCGTTTCTATAATGTTAGGCCTTCTTTACTGTCAAAAGCTTCAGTTAAATAATAATGTTGATTTGGTGTTTTAACCATGCATTGTGTATTTTTGGTAAATTAATTCATGGTCTCCATGCACATTCAATTTAAAAGATTAGTTATAATAATTGTAAAAGAAATTGTCACATTACCTCGAAGTTTAATGTTAATATAACTAATGATAATTATTTTTTTCCATAAATAAATTAAGGATGTGCAAATTTTCTTTGTAACTTTTGAGTATACATAATGTTATGTAAAAAAAATTTATGTCAGGATGCAAAATTTTATTTAAACTTTTGGCAGCGACTTAAATTATAAAATTTGGGTTGTAGTGAAAGTTCATAACTGACTTACCTTGCCCTCCCCATCTTCGGATTTCTCAGATGTTTCAAGCTCCATTTCAGCAAAGAAAGCCTCCAAAACAAATGCCACCACCTGAAATAATATAAGAACAGTGACATCCCAGGTTATTTCACAACATTGACACAGACCTCAGTAAAACAAAAACCCCAAAAAAGGTCTGTAAAAGAGTAACACTTGAAAATGATAAGTGATGATCGGTTCAATATCATGACATGGCTTAGTTGAATTTTCTTGTTACATATCAAACACGTTTCAGTAATTAGATGTGCATTTTGGTATAATCTAGGATACTAAACAAAAGAAAAAAGCATAGCGTTGACCTGATGTTAATTTGAAAATAATGGAACGCACATTCTTTTATATGCATCAGTTCACTTACCATAATGCTACATTAATAAGTGTTTTTAGAATGAAATTGGTCAATATGAGGGTATAGATATCAGACTTCTAAATTCTCAAAGGGCCCCCTGGAATTCCGAGCCTGTTGGATAATTTTTATGTATTATGTCGTTTCGTTGATTCTTACTAAATAATGAGCTAATGAATCCCCTTCTTTTTGTCATTGAACCCCCCAATCAAATTCGTCGTAACACTCATAATGATCAACTTCACGAAGGTCCCATTGTATTCTGGAAGCACGTAGCATTGGTCTTGATAACCCAAATTTAGTCCTCCTCCAATAGGCAAGATATCTATGTAAAACCCAAAAGAAAATAGTAGTGAAGCATTGACTATAACTCACCAAATTCAAAAGCAGCAATACCGAAATAAGATAGAAGCTGACAAAGTAGGCATAAGTCCAAGCTGTTCCAGTTAAATCCTTGTAGCTCTGAAAATTTCAACAGTTATTCCAATCACATTATACTACTTTTAAGTCCAAAGATAACACCAAGAAATAAGTTAATACATTGTTGCAAAGCTAATTTGCATCTGTTTTCAACAGCAAGTTGGGATATAATCTTTGTATTGCAGTTTAAATAGAGAAAATAAACTTCTCTTGTCAAACTTGTATGAATGAAATCTCTACTGTAGCATGCATGCAATAATCAAGACCCAGAAAGATGATATGGAGTATGTTTATGTATTCATCGTCTTATTTCAATATTATGATCATAATTTCAAACTCGACCTAGTTATTGATCTGGCCAAGGTAAGTGGGTTACTGATTTACCCGACGAGTCGTTGTAGATCAAAAGTCTAAGAGCGAAACATTTTTTCAAAAATATACAAGCAACAATATAATAATATTAAAATTTAAGGTGTGTCATATGTAAAATTCGAATTTCATAAAGGAAAGTAGTATCGCAATTAAAAATTTTCAAATATTTTCTTCATTATATAAAATCAAGTAAAAGATAATTAAGCCATTGTTCGGTATAGCTTGAATTGGGGATTAAAATTCAAGTTAAAGCCAACAATTAATTTTAATCATACATTTTGTGGAATCCATAACTTTTCAACCACACATTTCATCAATTTTTTATCAAAATCTACTAAAAATCTGATTTTTTAGCTAAACCAAAGAGGGGCTAAGAGTTTTTTCTTCTTTGATACCCTCTATATGACTACTCATCCTTTAATTTTGTTTTGGTCGGTAGGTATGACATTTTATCGTTGTAGTTTTATACTTGACTTTGAAAGATAGGTGACAAATAATATTTTTGCTATTATGAAAAAATGAAAATGATGTGTTAGTATCTATTTATAGCATTTGAAATATATTTGATAATGCCTTATTTATTTTTTTCGCAAATGGATATATTTATTTAAATTTTTAACTGTGCTCAGTGGTTTCTTCTTAAAACTGCCTAGTTCAAACGTATAAAATCGTCCAGTTTTTTACCACTTCAGGCAAGAACTTTCAGCCTTCCTAGATAAACAAGTTGAAATCTAGTGTAGGTCAAGACAAGTATACTAAATGCACCGAGTCTTAAGTAGTTCTAGACTGGTACGCTAAAAGCAGTCTTAACTATTATTAAAATGGTATAGTCTGTATTATCATGCAAGTTCAGCAACCTAACTGCTATGCCCAGAAAGCCTACCCCAAGAGGCATCACTTAAAATATTTTTTCTCATAATGAGTCGTAAATTTCGACTGCAATAGCCTTAATAGTTACAATTCAATTATAATCAATTCCAAAATCTACAGAAAAAGAGAATGCCCAAACAAATAGCTATTTGTTACAATTAACGGATGATGTAGTGATAAATGATGGCAATTATCACGAAATAATACCTGCATCCAGGCTTGCCAGTTTCCCATCACTAGTAAATTGAAAAGTGTCACCATCCCATTGGGGTAGTCATTGAAGTTGAAAAGTAAGTAGCTTAATTAGTCAAGGAACTCCAGCAAAAAGAATGATTTCAATTAGGAACAAATATAATACTTTGTCAAATATAATACTTTATAGCAAACCTCGGAAAATATTAAGACATACTAGAAGATTTTTACTGTGACAAAGGATACTCATCATCAGAAAGATCAGTTCCTTCAAGATTCGGATTCCCAGCATTGACAATTCCACCAAAGACCTGGAATTTAAGAAGAGAACACACACACACACACACACAAAATGAAAAAAATTTAGCCAAGACCTACATGGAAAACATCCAGGACCTATCAAGCATCTATAATATGAAGATGGGGAATATTAATCTACCATATAGAAGTAAGAATGAAAATGTGTTTTCCTCTCTAGTCTAGATGAATAAAATAAATTTACTTAACTTTGAAGTTGAGAATAACAATTCTAGCAAAAAAAAGCATACAAATAAGATAGTCAAAACAAGCATAGCGCAAATGTGGAAACAAATCTAGTACCTGTACACCAATAGAGCAATAAATGCACAAGACACTGAATATGATCCCCAGATATGGCATTAGACTTGGTATTAGGGTCAAAAATGTTGTAACAAAAGCCCGATAACGTTCAACACGCATTAAGAGTCTAATCAATCTTAACATTCTTGCTATAAGAAGATATCGAATCCTGCAGATAAAATACGGCATTATTAAAATTTCGAAAGTTACAGAGTATCTTTAAGAACAAGAATTTCACACATTTATCGAGATGGATGCAGTGGCAAATTTTCTTGCCAATGAAGAACAAAAGTTTGACACTTTGAAGATGGTACAACCAATGGAAGGAAGTACAACGGCGACTGGGATTGCTTCGAATGGATCACTTTCAACTGCCGTATGCTAGGTACAAGAAATGAAGTCTCAGTATTTCTTTGCTATGGTAGTTACGTTTTTCATACTAGTACCTCCAAGATTAGATTTTTGTAAAACCTTCTCTCTCTGCTCTAATAGCATCTCTGCCATGGAGATTAAGCAGAAAGTTCTCCTTGTATTAAATTTTCTATTAATAGAAAAGGTAGGACTAATGCCAATCCCCACATTTAAGCTTAGGTTGAGGCCTGAAAATCTTGCCTATGCAAAGATGGGTTCAAAAATAATAAAACAAAAACGAACTATCTCTTTCTTTCACTTAATTTCGACCAGTTAATGACGCACAATTATGTTTTACTGAAAATATCAAAATCACAGTCATGTTCTCCACTCAAACTTAAGGAGAGATATTCTATAAGCAGATTTGATCATCTTTCATGTAAAATCTTTCTCCAACCACAAGTCAGTCATCACAAACAAATCTTGATCATTGATTACAAATGAGTGAAAACACATTCTAATTTTAATAGTAAAATGTCGTTTTATCGGTGGATCAAGGACACAGTCATTCTCATCGCTTACTAATTTAAGTTTCTAAAATTGTGCAAGAGACTCTTCAATGACGAAATTAGACAATTTGAAGCAGCATCCCTATGTAAGTTTCATGATGATTTTTTGGCTGAAGAAGCGAGGGATGATACTTGGGTCAAATCTAGGCTCGGAGCCTCAGACAAGAAAAAGTGATGTCAGCTAAAGGAGAAAATAGAGCAAGTCTGGAGAAGATAAGAAGAAATGAGAAGAGCAAGCAGCAGAAGACAGAAATCAGGGTGAAAAAATTTCTGTAGAAGAAACCTCCTCTTCATTCTCACTTAAAACTGAAACCCAAGTCGTAGTATTCTTCTTCTACTATTATCTCTCCTGCTCCCTCACCCTCACCATCACCCTTCCCCGCATCTTCTGCGGGAGTAATAGCTTTACAATTCAGAATATTGATGTGATCTTCTCTAAATGGAAATTGAGACGATAATTTTCACAAAATACAACTAAAAAATAAATAGAATGAAAGCTATCAAGTCAAACTACCTTTTTTAAATATTTGTGATGAAAAGATAAATGTAACATAATGATCATATGAGGAGAAAGTGTACTAATCCATATTAATCCATTAATAAATTTGACGGAAAGCAGTTTTCTGGTATTCATTTTTACAGAGAACTGTAGGCTTAGCAGAAGTGACAGCGCAAATCACATGCATAGCTTTCACATGTGAAGCATTCTCACCATTCTCCGTTGGAAAGGAAAGTCAGCCCATGTGGGGACATATACGTTGTCGTTTCTCCAATAACTGTGAACAACAAAAAAAGATTGTTTTTGATCCACATACATTAAAAGGAAGAATAAGCAGCAGTCCATAAATGGCCAGCTGGAATATATCTTCTTAATTCGAAGTCAAATTATAGGGATTACCAGTTGGATAAAATGGACAATTTCTTATAATGTAATACTCGTCACTTAGAACAACACTAACAAAATTATCAAGTACAAAACTAAGATCATGGGATATGAAGATCATGTGTGATGTTACATGATGTATGCATATTTTAGTTTCATCTCGACTTTATCTATTCGTTACAGTTTGATATTGCTTAAGACAAGATTTAAATAATACACGTGTCTCCTTCTCTAACCGCTTAAACTTTTAGATCAAGTGGTTCAACATATTGTAAAGACACGTTTGGAATTCAAGTCTCGTTGCCACTCAATAATTGTGCACATATTAGGCTTTTATGAAAAAAAGGAACTTCGCATGTACATGAGTAGGGATGGCAACAGGGTGGATCAGGGTCGGGCAACATCCCCCGCCCCATTACCTCGGGGCAGGGCCTTTGCCCCATTTACGTTTAATTTTTTTTATTATTAAGTTTTTAATAATTCATTTTATTGTCCCCATTCATTAATGTGAGATAATAATATATTTTTTAATTATTTATTTATTTTTAAAAGTTAAATTATTTAAATATATTTGGTAAACTAAGACTTTTATTGTTTGTCATAATTTTTAGATAATCTTAGTTGCTATTTTCTATTTAGAACTAATGAAATTTCGTGAAATTTTCCATTTAAAGTATTAAATACTAAAAAAAATTAAACGGTGCGGAGCGGAGCGGGGCAAGGTACCCATTACCCACCCCATCCTCAACCCGAATACCCGATTAAGCAGATAATCCCCACCCTGAACGGTGCGGGACCCTGCGAGTGTCGGGTTTGTTGGATTTTTTTGTCATCCCTATACATGAGGGGTACTGAAAATACGACTAAAATTATATATATAACAGCTTAATCTTTTAGATTAGGTGCATCGGATATACATACATTTTATGACCATCACTCATTTGTTAATGCAACAAACTATTGTGAATTCCAATTATGCTTTTTTTTTTAACCATAATATCTTTAATCATAAAAAATCGTTTAAAATATTCATGCTCGATTATTTCGATATTGTTCCAAAAGTATCTGTCAAATGCATACTATTGTGACATTGTGTTTAATTTTTGGGCATGATTCAAAGCCTTGGTGGCAGATAAGCATTCTAAACAGATATGCATCGTACTTGGGTGCCACCAGGCTTCGTACATGGTGACAAGCAACCTTCAGCTCAGAAGATTGAGATAGAGTACGTGCATATAAATATTGGTTGCATTATCACTATTATTTTTGAGACATGTAAACATCATTATCAAGAAATCATGTTTTTGGCTTGCCATTTTCATTCCATGGCCATATAATGTTCTCAAGTTCCACAGCAAATCTCAGAAATGATAATGCCACAAAATGGCAGTAGCAGAAATCATACATGGTACTCTAGCAAAAAGTGCCAACAATAAGATTTGAACTCTGTCTAGCATCAGTTCAACAGCTACATATGATGAATAATAAAGCTGCCAACCATTTGGGGTACAATTTAAACGAATTTGGGATTTAGAGTAGCTTTCACTACTGTTAAAAGTAAAATTTTAATACATAATATATATAGAGAGAGGATAATGATATTGAGGGTGTGTTTTGAACCACATTATTTTGAAAGAATGTATTCTGGAATAGTAGATTGATGGAGAATGTGTGGCTAAAAAAGAAGGAAAAGTTAAAATGAGTAAAGAATGAGAATGAAAATTTTAATGTGTACCAAACAAGGGCTGAATTATTCATAATACTTACCTATTACCCAGGTGACTATAAAATCAAAACGATTTTGACCATCCCTCCAATAGTTCTCAAACCCATATGCATAGATCTTCAGTGCCATCTCCAGGACATACAGCCATCCTGCAGAGGAAAATGCAAGCAAATTCAAGAAGACATTGATGCTTCATAAAATCTGAGATCCATGGAACACTTACCAAATACAAACTCCGCCTTTTGCCAAGCCTCTTGGGCAGAATTATTCTCAATATCAAGCTGAAAGCCAATCAGCATAACATGTCAGCATATGAAATGATAATATCAACATGGGTTACTAAATCATTTAGTCAACAAATTTTCATCAATCCCAACAATGTTCTTTACTCTTCAAGAATCTAAATGACTTTCTGAAGTTTAAATGAGAATTATTAAATAATAGCATCTAAAACTACATAAAGATTTGATAGTGCTATATGATTCACGAGTCAAACATACACATAATTTCATTGAGTTTATGTTCAAGAAACCATTAAATCTTCTCAAATATAATAACGTGATTTAACTACTATTTCGGAGACTACTTGACTGAAAGTCATACCGTTGTCTCAATAACGACAGCCACAAAATTCAAGATGAGGATGAACACTACTATGTACCCAAATTTGGGGCTTTGAACAAAGTCTTTCAGCTTCTCAGAAGCAGGTGAGTGATAGAAAGTTGGACAGCTTTCAAAAATAGGTAACTGCAAATAGAAAAGAGTATCAGAGTGCAGATAAAAGAACTTCATATTTTCATTAAGACCACAGAAGAATGCAAAGACACCATTCAAGCCTCAAGTTAATGGACGCACCGACTCCTTTTGAAATCTTAGTGCAATGGCGTTGACCAGATCAGCAAATTCATCCAAATTAATCTGCAGGTGCACCAAAAAGAGCATCAAAATAATAAAAATGTCATTGGACAAAATAATCTTCAATTGGCATAGTTGTTTTAGAAAGAAGCGTCTATTCCACTTCCTACAAGTACCAAATTTGTCCTAAAAATGTTCATAGCCTTATTGGGTATGCAATGAATATATCATATGTAAATATGATGAGTAAATATATAAGTTAATATGGTGAGTCAAAAGAGGCTAAATTTTTAAAAGTTGTGTTCTGGTATAAGAATGAAACTGAGAATAATCAACTAGTAAACATGAAAATACTTTAAAAACGGCGTGGTAATTGGACAAAGAAAGAGTAAAAAGCTAGAATAGCTAAACCACTGACCAGGAGTAACATATATGATTGAATAACCTGCAAATTTCTAAATAAACTATATCTAACCCAGAAGCATCATGCCGGAAGGTAGCTGCTATAATTAGAGGATTCAGTCAAGCAAAAACACATGGCAATTGGTTGATCAGTTGATCTAGTAGCTGGAAAAACATCAATTGGATGCAAATTGAAGATAACGACAAGATTTTACATGTTGCTAAATTATATAGTCAATGGGAAAGAGTTGCCTATTTTGATACCTGTTAGCCGGTAATAAGAACTACTTTTAATTGCTATCGCAACTTCTACAATTTAAATGTAAATCAAATGGATATAAAAACTACATTTTCTATTGGTAGATCACATTCTGTTGGAAAAAAGAGTTTCCTAACCATAGAAAGGATATATCAAGACAGAGAAGAGAAAGGCCAACAACTTACACCAACCAAAAACTAGAAGACAAACTACCTTGAAGTCATGACTGTCATCCAACTCGTCAAATATCAGTTCAAAATCTTCTCTGGATATTTTTGGCAATGTCCTAGATAAATTGCAAACAGTTTCATACTTCAATGTCTATGTGACACCACAAAAAATGCTAAATCTTGAGAAGAAACCTTAAAATGAAATGTTACTATAAAAGAAAGCCCTTTCATACAAAGAGAAGCTTCAATGTAATGAAATTCTCATACAACAGAAATGATATAGTGGAAAGTAAAAGTAAAAATTATAAGTCATACATTTCTTAATTCTCCAAAATAACCGAACTGATGGAATTCTAGTACTTCAAGAGATAGGAACTAAAAGAGGAATGCCAACAAATCCTCCCAATAAAATCCAGTAGAAGCTTGGAAGTATAAGGTATCCCTCCCAAAAAGTAATGGATGAAATTCCTGAAGTGTATTTGTTTAGTTTCTAATTACTTGTCACCATCACCTCATCATACAATAAAATTTGCAAAATACGCAATGGAACTGCTCAGTTTCCATAACTTCTTGTTGAGGACAATAATTAAAGGATTTACATGCGACCTTATCTAGAAGCTTAAGTGATGTAGTGATGAGTGTATTTCACTCATACTTTAGATATCATCTAAACTTGATATTTAACTTATTTCTACGAGTTTTAAAACGTTTTAATGTGTGTTTTGATATTGTGATATATGTCAATGAAATTTAAAGAAATAAGTAAGAGTTGGCAAAATTGGAGAAAATGGCTAAATTGTTGTAGATCCAAAGTCGAGGACTAAAGTGCAAATACTCAAAAGTTGTGTCAGACCTCAAAATGAAGATTCAAGAGTGCTTGGATTCAATTGGACGAAGAAAGAAGTCAAAGAGATCAAATATATTCAAAGTATAATCACACATCATTTTCCAACCGAAAAAGGTTATGCTCCAGATTTGTAGTCTCATATTGAGAATTATTTTTTACTTGGCAAACGTTTGAATTGGAAAATAATATCTGAAGCAAAGTTGTAGCCTTTTGAATTATCTTTCCACAGCATCTTGAATCACCTCAATCGGGCATCGGGAGAAAAAGTTATGATAAAAATACTGAAGGATGCGTAGTGCAGTTTTTACACCCTAAGATGGGCGCCGAGGCGCCGCTGTGCAAGAAATAGGTTTTTGATTTTTTTTTTTTGGACTCTTTTCTTAGCCCAACACAACTCCAACCCTTCCAAGATTTCATGATGATATAAATACAACCCTAAGGACCACTTTTGAGGTGGGAATTCAACACACAATTGAAGGAAGCAAAGTGGGCAAAATTCAAGAAATCAAAGGGAGGCAANAGTTTTTTCTATTCTCTTCTTTTTTATGTTGTTTATTTTGAATTGTATAAATTTCATGTTTCTTATCATGAACTAAACTATTCTTTTAGGATTTGATTGTAACCAAAACTTGAGAGTATGATTCGAATTTATTTTTGTGAAATTTTCCATTCCGTTTATTTGTGTTATGATTTTAATACTTTCAATTAATTTACCACTAATTGAATGAGTAGATGCTACACTCGAGAGAGGGGAATTTAGGCGAGATCATAAGATTAATATAACATAGGTTTTATTTAACCAAAACTTGAGAGTATGATTTAAATTTATTTTAGTTATTTATATGAAATTTTCCATTTCGTTTATTTATGTTATGATTTTAATACTTTCAATTAATTGGCCACTAATTGAATGAGTAGATACTAGTCAATTCCGGCACTCGAGATAAGAGAATTTAGGTGCGATCATAAGATTAACACAATATAGACTTTATAGGTTTCGAGAAAGTATATGATCTATGAAGTTTACTTCATAAAAGAATCATAAACTTGATAATTTCTAGATTTTAATTCGAAATAGAGATATTGGAATTAATTTTTATCCGGCACTTGAGTGAGTGGGTAAAATTACATTAAGGTTCTTGCTTATAAATATGAAAAATTGAATAGAGATAACTAAGTTGTTAAGAATCATATTTGATAATTAGGTGAAATCATTCCTTATAATTTTCCATCTCGATTAAATTCATATAATTTGTATCCATTGAATTCGTCACCAAAATCATCGTTAGATTAGTTAACAATATTGATTCATGACTCATTCGTTTAGATAAAATAAAGGCTAAATAATTATAGTACTTAGAAATTAAATTACAATTCCTGTGGGTTCGACACTCTTACTCCAATGCTATATTATAAAATTGACGCCGCACACTTGCGGCATAATTCACGTTGTAGAAAACGCGGACAAGAAGCATACACAACCTAAAGGCTTTAGGCAAAATCAAGCATGGGAAGAAGTTGCACAATGCATTCAATGAGGTTGGTATTTGCATAAACTGCGTATCTACCATTTCAGAAACTTCCATTCTTGATGTCTAAAATGAACACGAGTGATTAACTCTTGCAAAAGTCTCATAACAATGCAACACTTTTCATATCTCTAGACAAAAGCATCAAATTTAAAGACTCCAAATAGAGCAACAAAAGCATGAACAACTAATCAATTCACAACTCCATGCACCACATATCTATAACCATAATTTAAAATAAAAATCATGCACCCGTTTTCCCTTTTTGGAATTATAATCTGTAAATCAAAAAACTAGCAATTATCCAGTTACTGCCTTCAAAAATCAAGAAAATCTGAACCTATATTTCATTTTCTTTTGGCTGAATCAAATCCGTCAATCTTTACGCATTTATCCATTTTGTCCAAGTTAACTACATAATCACCTAACCATAGCATGTGCTGTAAAGACGAAAAAAAATGGGATTTACCTAATGTGGTCCTTTGCGATTCCTGAAAACCCAAAGATTCATGGTACGGTGGGGGCCTTCGAAGTGATGGATTCGATTTCAGGTTATCGTTCACGACAATTATGGATTTTCAGATTTGGGAAGTTGCAATTGTTCCAGTGTTTTTAAGGGAATGGAGTTCCTATATGAGGATTTCAGTGTAAAAATGGGGAAGGCGTGTTTGAGAAATCTGAGCCGACGATTTGTTTTTGTGCTGGACTAATTTAACTGCCAATGTGAAATCCGTCATCCACGTATGCAATTGTTAGAGATGGAAATTTGCAGGTGAGTAATGGAGTGCAACTTTGTAAGGTTCAAGTGAGTAATGTGGTGCAAATTGAAGTATTTGAAACAATCAACTTGGGTAAGAACCCAGTGTTGAAATTTTAGAAGTAATTAAAATTTGAATTATTACAATATGCAAAATTGTAAATTATCAAGTCACGTGCTTGCCTAATGTCATCACGTGCTACACGTCATCCGTCTCTCCCATTTGCTACACATACGTAAAAGCAGAACAGGTGAAGAAATAACAATTACTGTCATAATTCACAAATTCTAAATCTAACTTCTATATTAAATCACCTACTTGTACCTGAGTTTTTGGTTCAATCGATCTCTCAATCTACGCCCCGTGTTCGATCCGTGCTTATGTTATAAACCCCTACATACGCATAAGATTCAGGTACTTTTGATTCTCTATTTCTCGTTAAAATATCAAAATTCAATTGGATTATGTTCTGTTTTTGTTGAATTGTTGGATCCAACTGCTGTGTTCAATTTTGTGTGTGTTCTGATTGAAACTTGATAGGAAGGCGGCTGGATTGTTTGCTTGGTGACGAACTGGAATTTGGGCATCTATTATTAAGGTCCTATTTTCATCAGCGATTTACATTCAGTTTTATGAAAACATATATTATTTTTATTTATTTTCCTTTTGGATTTGATTGATAGATTCGGATTGGATTGGATGAACAGGGTGGAATTCGTTGACAGGGAGGTTTGGTTAAAAGATCCGTATTTTTTGAATATATAAGCTTTTGATTAATTGGATTGATGGCAACTCCAGGGGGACCACGGCCAGGGAATTTCCCTCCGAATTACAACACTAATTCACTTGCTAGTAATTTGCAAAATCTACAAATTAATCAGCATCAATCAAATAATCCTCGTGATGGTGCCCCTAGACCTCCTAATGCTTCACCACCTGGTCAACAGCCCCCACCTTTTGCAGGAAGCCGACAGCGCGCACCTCCACCAGGTGCTTTTCCCAGGGGGATCGTGCCTCCTAGTGGTGCCCCACAAACTACATTGCCTCCAAACGTGGCATCTATGTTCACCGGCCCACCATCTGTATCTCAGCCTCCTCCCTCGTTCACTATGAGAACTCCCCCACCTGTGGCATTGGCATCTTCTACTGGTGGATCTGCTGTTCCCCCACCTCTTGGTGCAGCCCCATTAACAGGACCAGGTGCAAGTCGTCAACCTTTTACTTCTGCCCCTCGGACATCAGGTGCTCCAATGCCACCTCAGATGAGCACTTCTGGCCCATTTAATAATGGACCGAATGCGTTCTCTTCATGGCCAACGCAAGGTGGGCCACGTTTCCCTCCTGCCATGGGTGGTACATCACAACTGCCGGTTGGACCTCCGCAGTTGCCAACATTGACGTCGTCTGTGCCATCTGCTCAACCTCTACAAATGCGTCCAAACTTTGGGAGTCCTCCTGCTGGTGCATCACCTTTCACAGGACAACCTCCCCCACCATTTTCAGCCCCACAACAAAACACACCACCTCCTCCAGGTCCGTTGCCATTTTCAGCACCAACTCAAAGCTTGCATCAACCTTCAGGCTCTCCTTATGGGATGCAAACATGGCCTCCACAGCCAGGGCAGGTTACACCTATTCATGTTCTCTTCTTATTTAACTTTGTTTTTGAGGAATTCTTTTTCTTCTATTTTTTTTACTACTTATGTCTTGTTATTACTTATGATGTCGTCGTTGTCATCATCATAATCATCATTATTATTATCATTATTATTTTTGAGGAATTCATTATTTGTCTTGTTGACTCTCTTTACCGTTTAGTAATAGTAGAATGGATCTCCACCTTGGCCAGTTAGAGATGATTTATTGACTTGATTATGCTTTGTTGACATGGACTCTTTGCCAAATGTGTACCTCTGACATGTATGTAAGTAATTATTTTAAAAATGTAGATACTTGTAACTAAAAAACATCGGATAGGTACTAAAACAAGCTAGGATATGGTTCTAACTTTAAAAAGTGGTCATATTGTTTCATAACATGTCTTGAGGTGCATATCATGCGAGGTTATTATTAAGTGCCCCAAAGCTTACTTTTTGAATGCCATTTGTCAAGGCTTATGCCTCACTAAATCTGAGAGCAGTTAAGATGTGCACTCCTTCGTTTTTCTTTTTTTGAGCTCTTTTGTCAGTCTCTCTTCTTCTTCTTCTTTTTTTTTTTTTAAACGCAAACAAATCCTAAAAACTAGAAAAAAAATTGATTTTGGAGAAGAGAATATTACTCGTCTGGAACTTAATCTCAAGATTAATTTTTTTAGTTGAGAACTTAAAAGAGAATCACAGAGGAAGATGTGGAAAGAGGTAGATGATAACCAACAATTCTACTATCTCCTTGTAATCACTAAAGTTGTAATTTACAGAAACTCTGTTTTTAGATCACATCATGTGTTAGAACTGTTTGAGTGGCTAACAACTTTTCCAAACTGAGAACTATATTTGGCTAGATGAGCTGGGCTTTGGAGAACTTATATTTTCTCTTGGGCCCATGAGATATTCCAACTAAATGACATGGGTCCATTTTTAATCACATAAATACATGTATAGCTTGGATGACATTGATGATTTCACATTTGAACAGGTGATAAGAAGGATGAGCGTATGAATTTAGGTCCATGCAGCATTCTTTTTGTTCCTGCACTGGACTGTCAGTGATGAAGCTCTAAAATAATCACTTCAATTTGCAAAATAACACTATGCTTGCATTTCTTTAAATATACATTTTAAACTTGGTTTTCTGTATAGGTGGCTCCACAACCTCCAGTCCCTGGTCCTATGCAACAGCAAAGGATGTATGGAATGCCGCCAGCCCCACCGCAACTTCCTAATCAATCTATGTCTTTGAGTCATACAGGACAGTCGAAAATTGATCCCAATCAAATACCTCGCCCAATTAGAAGTTCCTCTATGATTATACATGAGACTCGTCAGGGAAATCAGGCAAACCCTCCTCCGGTAATTACTCTTGCTATTATCAGTAAAGGAATGCATCATTTGATATTTGTTTTATTTCGTGTTCTATGTTTTATTTATTGAATTATGTTCTCTTTGGTTATAGTTTCAAATTTGTTTTTGTCATGCAAATTCACGAACCGTTGATTGCCAGAGAATAATTCATCAATCATGTCACAAGTTTACCATAATTAAAGTTCTTTATTTCTATTTCTTGTGAAGCCTGCAACAAGTGATTATATCGTCAAAGATACTGGGAATTGCAGTCCTCGTCACATGAGATGTACTATTAATCAGGTCCTGTATCTAATTTCATGTTATTAATACTTTTAAAATCTTTACGTAAACATTGGTTGTCAGTTTTTCACTTAACTTCTGCTTCACTCCCTTTCTTAGAGGCCATCCAATTCTTTGTATGAACAATTTTAATTTCTAATATTGATTGCAGCTTTTGTTTGTTATAGATTCCATGCACCGTAGACGTTTTATCAACATCTTCAATGCAGTTGGCCTTGTTGGTCCAGCCTTTAGCTCTTCCCCATCCATCTGAGGAGCCTATCCAAGTAATGCATGAAATTCTGTTTCCTACATGTTATCTTTTATATCTGCTTCTGTTCTAATGGGAAAAATGAGAGATTGTTTTGCTTAATTGGTCATATGAAGAAGTTTGCATTCATTAACAACATGACGCTTTATATCAAAGATAACTAGTTATAATTGTATGCACTCTGATTATTTGTTAACCAGTCATAATTTTATGCACTCCAATTATTTTTTTTCATGCTATCCGTAATTTGATATTCACACTGTTTGTCAGAAAGTATCTTTGTTGCTTGCTCTGTTATCTGGTCCTTGCAGTTATTCTTATCTGATCCAAACATGTGCTCTCTCTAAAACTTTTTTACTGTAATGAGAATGTTGTACTTGTGAGAAAAGGAACATCTCCTCATGAATGTAGACGGTTGGACAGGTGGATAAATTTTTATGATCTCTGTTGTTTGTGATTGTTCTTTCTTGTTCCTATTAGCATCAAAGATTCTATGCATATGGGGTTGCCTCTTTGCTGATAGATCTCACTATTAGGGCATGTCCGCTTGAAATTTGGCAAGCATGATGCTCATAGTCATAATATAATATGATGTGGGACAGTCCAAATGAACTGGAAAAAGTTGTTGGTCTTATATCAGATCCAATGTGGTCGTTGGTGGGTGATTTCTGATGGACTGCTTATCCTTATTTCAAGCAATTGATTTATGTCCATTTGTTTAAAGCATTGCACATTTCCATTTGGCATGTTGTCATAAATGATTCATCTTTTACATTTTCTGTCCCCTTTACATTGTTGAGTCGCTGGTTCCCTGGGCACTTTTCTTAGTGATTTGTGCTCCTACGCCTCAGGTTGTGGATTTTGGGGAAAGTGGTCCTGTTCGATGTTCTCGTTGTAAAGGTTACATAAATCCTTTCATGAAGTTTATTGATCAAGGCAGGCGTTTCATTTGTAACTTGTGTGGTAAGAATAACCATTTTTTCCTATGTCGCTGTAATGATTTATTGGTTTACCATTTATACTTTCTACAATTTTTTCATCTTACTAAGCCATTAGATTCAAATTTCCAAGGGTTGCCTCATTTGTCTTTCCACAGTTTGAAACATATGGAGCTAAATAGGAATGATTTGTCATGTTGTATAATAACCAAATCACTAGTATACTGAATTCCTATGATCCTTTTATGCTATATTCTCAGTTCTGCGTTTAAGGATTACATGGAGTAAATTATTGTAGTTATTACAAAAATTTTGTATATTTTAGATATATGCCTTGCTATTATTTCAATCGCTAGTTACATACTACATTCATTTATTGTCAAATTATATACCTTCACTTCTTACCATTTATTTTACAGGATTTACGGATGAAACTCCCCGTGACTATCACTGCAACTTAGGTCCAGACGGTAGGCGTAGAGATGCTGATGAAAGACCTGAGCTATGCAGAGGAACTGTTGAATTTGTTGCTACCAAGGAATACATGGTTAGTGACATTTTGGTTGACCTAAATTCGATTTGGCACTTCATTGGTGATAAAGTCGGTGACACTTTAATGTTGGGGATGATGCTATTAATTGAATAGAGTCGTACACTCTGCCCAGGAAGCTAGTTTGATAATGAAAAATAACCACTTCAATGAGACTGATCATTTGGTGGTAACTTCAAGTTCAGTTTGGCATATCTTAGCGTTGTATCAGATGTTTGCGAGTTTTGAGATTTAAGGGTCTTCTTTTGACACAGCATTTGGAAGTCTTTTATTAGAAGCCCGTTTTAAATGACTTATCAGGGAGGGCATATGTGAATTTAGATGTTTTGCAATTTTAACTATCAAAATCTCTTCCGTGATACTATTTAAGCAATATATTCTTTCAGAATCTGACTATTTTGGACAGTTTTAAAAGTCACCCTACTTAATTATTTCTACAAGTCCTTGCTGGAGCATTTAGGAACACTCGATGTTTTCTGCAAAGTGCTTTGACTCGAAAAAAATAAAATAAAATATTTGAGATCTTGCCACAATCCTTTCAAATGGTATGCTAAATTTATAGTCCACAAGATCTTCTGCATTAGAAAATCTTTCTTTGGGCTCTAGTTGCTATTCAAGCACTTTGCTGTCAGGAGTTACATACGCTTCTAACTCCTGTTTAGGATGCAAGCACTCTGTAAGTTTTCATTTGCATTTGTTTGCCACTTGATAATTTTTGAATATATGACTTATTTCAGGTGCGAGAACCAATGCCCGCTGTATTTTTCTTCCTTGTTGATGTATCCATGAATGCCATACAGACTGGTGCAACTGCAGCAGCTTGCAGTGCAATCAACCAAGTTATAGATGATCTTCCTGTAAGTTTGTAATTGATATCTTCATGTGGAGATATTTGACTTGAGTACCCTCCATTATCCAATTGGCTGATGATTATTGATTGATTTAGTTTAATATTGTTTTATTTTGCTGGGTATATAGATTTTGAAGTCTTGAGCTTAGTACTGGTAATGTATGTAATTATCCTGAGAGTAGACTGTTCAAATACCTTTCTTTAAACTTTTTGAAGATGCTTAATTTGTTGTTGTCTGCTCTCAGTGCCATATAAATTGTTTGGTTGATGTTGTTTGTGTATAAGATCTTGCAAGAGCTTCAGAATCATTTACAAGCCTTTGGAGGCTGTTCTTGACACAAGTTTCAGTATAAAAATGTTGAAAGTTTTGGTCAGAGAAAAGGCCCATTAGGGGGTATATTGTTTATTGATGTACAGGAATAAGAACATGAGTGCCTTATTAGAATGTGGTTACCCTTTTCCTTTGAGTTCCAAATGACTGTTTTACTGTAATTAGAATTGCTCCTATCTCCAACATCCTGTTCTTTTCTGGGCATATTTTTTGTTAATTCACATTGTCTTACCTTTTCATTGGAGAATCTCCTGACATCACTGTCATTTCTTTTTCTTTAATTAATATCTTTCAAATCTTCACTTTGAATCAGCGAATATTCTCATTGTTTATTTATTTAGGGCATAACATAAAGTAATACACCTTGAAATTACTGTGTAGATTTTCTGAGAAGAGAGCTACTTTTCCTTAGAAAGTATTCTAGTATTTACAACAGAAAGACTACCCCATTTCAACTAATCTAACAAATACAGCAGCTGTCACCTACCCATTAAAAAATATACAGCAGAAACAGTAAAGACTTTTGATCTTTTTTATGGAGAATACATTGGTATAATAAATTATTCCAACACTCTGCATCTCTAGTTCATCTATGAATTCAATCAACTCATCCAAAGAAACCATCTAAGAACTCCATTCTTGCTTTTCTTATCTCGAAATAACTAAATTCTATTTATTGTCATTGTTGCTGTTCCTTGGATTCTTTTTTATTTTTTGAAGGGGGAAAAACACAAAGGAATGAAGGAGTGCATGTGTATAATTTTAGCACTAGATACGTTTTCCATGATAGAGAACCCTTAAATCATGTTTGACATTGATGATCTTTTTCTTGCAGGAGGGTCCTCGGACGATGGTGGGCATTGCTACATTTGACTCAAGCATCCATTTTTACAACCTAAAACGTGCATTACAACAGGTTGGATTATCATTTGTTTGGTTTTTATAAACATTATAAATTTTCTTCAACTATTATATGCTTGTTATTGTCTATGATGATTCAAAAACTTTAACCTTCTTTATTTTCCTGATACAAAATCCCTGTATTATGTTTTATCACCTTATCTCGCAATCAAAATAAAGTTGGCATTAGCGGTGTCAGTCACAGTTGATGTTCCAGAGAATGCTTGCTTTTGATATTTTGCTTCTGTTTGATTGCAGCCATTGATGCTTATAGTCCCTGACGTACAAGATGTCTATACTCCTCTCCAAAGTGACGTTATTGTTCAACTTTCTGAGGTTGGTTTTCATCCATCATTGTGTGTCATCTTTTTTAAAAGGGTAGTTTTACTTTTCTGCAATTTTTTTACTTTCAGTTTTGTATCAATTGCTATTTTCCAAACTCTTTCCCTATTTTGCTTCTTCTTCTTCTTCTTCTTTTTTTTTTCATGTTTTTCCTTGTGTATGTTTGGGGAAGGTAAGGAGGGTCAGTGTTGAGGTATTAATGTTTTCATTGATGTTAAAAATCTTCCAAATGATTGCAATAAAATTGATGACTGCAGTGCCGACAACATTTAGAGCTTTTGCTGGAAAGCATCCCAACTATGTTTCAGAACAATAGAACGACTGATTCTGCTTTTGGCGCGGCAATAAAGGTACAGAAATTTTATATCATTTCCATTTACATCACTTACATTATATACTAACGTTTTCGTTGTCAAATATCTTGTTAATAACTTAATGGTTAAATTGTCAAGTATTTCAGTCTACACTTTCAGTTGCGAAAACTTCATCACAGAGAATTTAGTTTGTGGATAATAAATAATAACTAATAAGTCCATCATATTCAAAAAATTTGGTGACTTCTTACAATGAATGGTCTCTCTCTGAAGTCAATTTTGGCCAAATAATTGTAAGGTCTAGTTACAAATAAATTGGAACTTGCTATTGGCAGATCACCTCATGTAGGAATTTATGAAATGGAATCTTGAATGTACTAGATTAAACTAGCTTCTGTGAAGTAGTTGCCTGCTTTACCATGTATCAATCACAAAAAAATATTCAGTGTGGCACCTGTCGGTTATCATAAGGAATTTTCTTTTAATTATATGATTTCACTACACTTGCGCATGATCTTTCATATTATATGTTCTCAATCAATTTAAATTGATGTATTTACATAAATATTGTATGATTTCCTCCTTTTTTTTTTTTTCGCTTCAGGCTGCTTTCTTGGCGATGAAAAGTTCTGGCGGCAAACTCCTAGTTTTCCAATCTGGTAAGATTACAAATATGTTTACTTATTGATGATGTGTAATTGTAGAATGAAATTGCTTACTGTTTGTGATGTTACAGTCTTGTCATCAATTGGCATTGGATCCCTTTCTGCTAGAGAAGCTGAAGGGAGAAGCAATAAATCAGCAGGAGAGAAGGTATGGATGCTTTATCTACGGTTTACTTCTTTATCTTCCTTTTGTTCTTTAGTGTAGTTTATGTGTTCTGGTTCAACTCAATCTGTCAGTAGTTTGTATTGTTTCATATACGAGTATACAATCCGTGGTGAACTGAGAACTTCATTTGCTAGAAACAAGTATTAAGTCTAATGTATCATCTTCGATAAATAGAATTGTATTCATCATTGGATTTCAGGAGGCTCAGAAGTTACTCCAACCGGCAGATAAAACTCTAAAAACAATGGCAATTGAATTTGCTGAATACCAGGTGAAGTTAAACAATAGTAGATGTTATCAAGATTTTGACAATGCCATTTCTTCAGATTTATAACCACTACTTTGTGTCCTCGCCATTTATTATTTCTACACTGTCAGGTATGTGTTGACTTGTTCATTACAACACAAACATATGTAGATATCGCTTCCATCTCCGTCGTCACAAAAACTACAGGAGGCCAGGTAACTGTTGAATTAATTGTTTTCTTAGTCAATATAGAATTATGTACCTTAACTCCTTATTTGGTGGTTGTATCATCTGTTATCTCAATGTTAAGAATTTAGCATGAAATGTTTTTTCTTTGAACCATTTGTCAGTCATACACATCCAAGTTTCATTATCATATAGAATATCTTTTCATGTTTCAGATATTGATTTTGAGGTCTGATTTCAGAAGTTTAACTTTTTCTTCAGGTATATTATTATTACCCTTTCTCTGCTCTGTCTGATCCTGCTAAGCTTTACAATGATCTTCGGTGGAACGTCACAAGGCCTCAAGGCTTTGAGGCAGTGATGCGAGTTAGATGCAGCCAGGTGTGTTTCTTATAGTCTGATTTTTCTTAGCTTTTCATCTATGCTGATAATATTTCTGTTCATGGGAAGAACAGTTCAATGCTTGACATGCAGTAAGAAAATGACAATAGTTAAAATTCATATTTTTCTTGTTAGGGTATTCAAGTTCAGGAATATTTTGGGAACTTCTGTAAACGCATTCCAACAGATGTTGATCTACCTGCTGTACGTCTCTCTCTCCCTCACTACACTATTAGATACCTATTCAGGTGTTGGTTAATGATGTGCGATATCTTGACACAATTAGAAAATTAAAAGAATTTGATTCCACAAAAACATTTTTGGTCTTGTATTTACTATACCCTTATTCGGGCTTTAGTTAATAACCTATATCAATTATCAAATGTAACAGTTGCCTACTGATCACTGAATACATGATATTCACAAAGTTTTGAAGTATCAGTTTTTCATTCTTATTCGCGTCCTTTGAACCCGACATAGTCTTTCTGCATCCATTTGTGTCTACAAGTGGCATTTCCTGTATTTTCTATTACTGAGAGAAACATCTCTAGTACATGTAAGATAAACTTTCAAGTCCTTTGGTAGCAATGATCTCTAAGATTAGAAAACAGTACTCATAATGTGTACATTGTTTCATAGTTGCAATTACAAATCATTCTTTTTAATTTTGTTAGTTGTTTCACATTTGTCCTCAACCCAAATTGTTGAAGAGGGAATTTAAATGAATCATATGGCCTCTCTCTAACAAAAGTTTTTTAGATGTGATGGTTAACATGGTATTAGAGCTACGCAAAAGACATACTGCATTTGATGCTACTTTTCATATTGGGATGGTATTAGTAAAGGTGGCACAGGATGTTGGCAGAGTTTGTGCCTTCCATAACACCACAAGACTGGTTGTTCAAGACCCGACTTCAAGTCTCGCAGCCACCCAATTATTAAAAGTTGTGCATGTTCTAAGCCTTTGATGGGTAAAATGAACCCGGCTTGCATTTGAGAGGGCATGTTGAAGACACAATTGAAATGAATGCATGTGGCCTCTCTCTAATATTTTAAGCTTTGAAATGTAATGGTTAACACAAATTTAATGGGAAGAAGGTCTTTGTTTGTTACTGTTGTTGCACAATGTACTTTAACTTTATTTTGATTTTGTGAGTCTATAATGGCATGGACCTGTTTCGCTTTCAACTAAGACTTCACTTTTGCAGATTGACTGCGACAAAACAATAATGGTAACCCTAAAACATGATGACAAATTGCAGGAAGGCTCAGAATGTGCTTTTCAGGTCAATCTCAATTCTTTGCATAAAGTGTTTTACTTGGAACTCTTAGTTCTGTGATATTTTTGTCTCTTTTTGTTGAAGAAGCAACTGATCGTCTGATCACTTGGTATAATTATGTTGTCTAGTGTGCTCTTCTCTACACCACTGTGCATGGGCAAAGAAGAATCCGGGTTTCAACCTTGTCCCTTCCTTGCACCACAATGCTGAGTAATCTGTTTCGCTCTGCAGATTTAGATACCCAATTCTCTTGTGTCCTGAAGCAAGGTAGTTTGCTGGGCACGTGCCTTGTTAATTTTGTCCTTAAATTTCTTTAAGTTAAGAATTTACTGCAGTTTTCGTCTCTTTATTATGTTTATGCATCTA
>CAIGRP010008669.1:0-22749 GCA_903798385.1 Fraxinus cuspidata | reverse complement strand
AAAACAGAAGTAACTCTGATAAAGGAAAAAAAACTCAAATATAAAGGTAAAAATGATAAAAATGGGACACCACGGCCCGAGCAATGCTGAGACTCCGGATGCCTCCATGAGTGGTGTCAATCTTGTAGCCGAAAAAAGGAACAGTAAAGCGGCAATGAACTCAAAATGACTAGCTGCTCAACTCATCAAAATCAATGAACGGTGCAGGTGGTAGATGGTAATCTTTTTTATGGGTGGAGCCTAGGGTTTTGATTTGAGGATTTGCTAAGTGTACACTTAGGTACAGACTCCCGCACTAGGGGTCCACATTTTTTTATTGGTCGTTGGCCCCCCCTCTTATGGAGGGGAGGGGATACACCGGGGTGGACGGTCCCGTCGACCCCGGTGTACAAATAGAAAAATCCTTTGATTTGTGAATGACTAGATTATCACTGGAAAAATAGGTGGTGGTGGGTCTTTTGTTATCAAAGAGCCAAAATAAGAGTGCTTGTGTTGCCAAATAGGGGAGAGTTATTTGGATTTATTAGAGTTTTTTTACCTCCTGATTTTTCTTGTTCTCTTCGTTAATTGTTTAAAGTGTGAAAATTGAACGCTTCTGGTAAAGTTTAGGAATTTTTTTTACAATACAATTTGGTTGTGTAAAATTCTATTTAATTGTACAAATTTTTAATATAAATGAACTTGCCTTAATTCCGCAAATAAAAAATGATTGTTTTATTAATTAAATTAAATTGAATTTTTAGTTTTTTATTCATTTAAAAAGTCAAGTTTGAATCTCACTTCAATTCTCGATGGCTGGTTCTGAATCCTTTTTAGAACAGCAAAATTTGATCTTGTATTCCATATTCATACTATTTTATACTTCTAGCCATCACTTTGGAAGAACCTTGAGAGGATAAATAATTGAAAGCACAACCATTAGCTTCCTTTAAATTGAATATATCCTACTCTTACGCTTGTCCATAGCTTTATTTAGACCTATTCCATCTAACCACAAAGATTCGCACAATTCTCTACCACCTCCTCTTCCACCGCCACCACCAAAAGAACAGAAATATATTGTTCACCCCGTTGTCTACCATCCCCGCCTCCATCCAACCTTACCCAAATAAATCCCAGAGAAATGGTTGATACACCCCAAAATCCCCATGCAATCTTAGTAACCTACCCACTACAAGGCCATCTAATCCCGTCTGTTCATCTAGCCATCAAACTTGCATCAAGAGGCTTCACCATTACATTCATCAACACTAAATCCATACACCATCAGATCACGAGCACGGCCGAAGATTCTGGCGAAGACATCTTCGCTGCAGCCCGGAAAACGGGCCTCGATATTCGTTACACTACCGTCTCTGATGGCCTTCCATTAAAATTTAACAGGTCACTCAATCGTGATAAGTTAAATGCTTCATTATTGCATGTTTTCTTCGCACATGTAGAAGAGGCTGTTGAAGAGATTGTGAAAGGTGCAGAGCCTGCAGTGAGTTGCTTGATTGCTGATACATTCTTTGTGTGGCCAGGGAAAATGGCAAAGAAATATGGGCTTCTATATATTTCTTTCTGGGCAGAACCTGCTTTGATTTTTACATTATATTATCATCTCCATCTTTTGAGGTTAAATGGACATTTTGGTTGCATTGGTTAGTCTCTCTCTCTCTCTCTCTCACACACACACACACTGAATAAATTTATCTACTTGGAGTATGGTTCCATGATAAAATTGGAACCTCCTGTTTTTGCTTGTCGGAGGCCGTCATGTAAGTGGCTTTCTAGAACTTGCATACCCAGTTAGGATTCATCCTCAATGTGGAGGAGACTGAAGGGACACATTTATTTTTTGAAATTTAAGTTTCAACAGTTTACCACTTTGTAAAGTACTAAGTAATAGCGATAATTATACATCTTCAATCAAATGATATGGAAAATTTTGATCTGATTTGTGTTATTTCTATTCTGTATTTCATGAAGATTTGCGTGAGGATCCAATCAATTACATCCCAGGCGTAGATTCACTAGAACCGAAAGATTTGGCTTCATATCTTCAAGAGACGAACACAACAACAGTGTGTCGTCGAATCCTCTTTGGTGCATTCGATGATGTAAGAGCAGCAAATTATGTGCTCTGCAACACAGTGCAAGAACTTGAACCTAAGACCATATCAGCCCTACAAGAGAGAATAAAGTTTTTCGCAGTGGGGCCCATCTTTCCACCCAGGTTTACAAAGAGCATTGTCCCCACCAGTCTCTGGGCTGAGTCAGACTGCACCAGCTGGCTAGACTCCAAGCCACATGGCTCAGTTTTGTTTGTGTCTTTTGGTAGCCATGCAGATATCACAAAGAATGAACTCGAAGAAATAGCCCATGGTCTTCTGCAAAGCAATGTGAATTTTATTTGGGTTCTAAGGCCTGATTTAGTAACTTCTAATGATGAAAAAAATCC
Source organism: Fraxinus cuspidata (assembly GCA_903798385.1). NCBI lineage: Eukaryota > Viridiplantae > Streptophyta > Magnoliopsida > Lamiales > Oleaceae > Fraxinus > Fraxinus cuspidata. The sequence goes on along the minus strand of CAIGRP010008669.1, from coordinate 20,306 downwards.
ATTGCCAGATGGGTTCCAGCAGGAGGACACCGGTGATCGAGCAATGATCGTGCCATGGTGCTGTCAAATACAAGTGTTGGCCCATCCGGCCATACGGGGGTTCTTGACACATTGTGGTTGGAACTCAATATTGGAAAGCATTTGGAGTCAAGTGCCATTGCTATGTTTCCCTCTGAATACTGATCAATTCACTAATCGAAAATTAGTGGTTAATGACTGGAAAATCGGGATTAATTTATGCGAAAGAAAGCCGGTAACGAGGGTTGAAGTTTCCAAGAAAATTAAGCAACTAATGACTGGAAAATCAGCTGATGAGTTAAGCCATGCAATCAAGGAAGTAAAGAAGACACTAGAACAAGCAGTAGCAGCTGATGGATCATCAGATAAAAATATGGATCAGTTCATTCAAGAACTGAAGGTTAAAATTCAAAACAAGGGCTGGCCTAATGTTGCAAAACACTAAGGTTTGTTTAGAAGAGATTTTAATCATTTTCAACCACGCATTCCATGAGATTTATAACTTTTCTCTACTTTTAAACTACAAAATTTCCAAAAAAATCGTTTTTCACTCGAAAGAAAAAGCTCCGAAACAAACGTTAAAAATGACTGTCCAACGTGTCACTTATATTTTAGGCATTTTATAATACTATTACTTATGCTGTTTCTAGTCCTAGAAATAGGTTATTTTTGTGTATCTTTTAGGAGATTGTTTACTTTTCCTTTTACGAGATGTGGGTAAAAGTCCAATAAAATTAGAAGATTACCTTGATTCTGTAAGAAAATTAGAAATATCCTTTTATCATTCAACTTTATTATTCAATTAACTATAGCAAATTGAGTTTTCCAATAATCAACAATTAGAGGAGTAAATTTTAAATTTTTTTTCCTTTCTTTTTCTTTTTATTGTCTGATATCTAGTTTTATCAGCTACTTGATATTGCATCTATCCTTTTTAAGATTATTTGATGTGTTTCTGCATATAAAGAAATTACATCTAATGAAAGTTTTATTCTATTTACACAAGTTTTCAACAATCAGTATTGTTGTAACATCAATGGGGGTCTTCTGTGGAAGAGTTTAATCGTTCTCGTGAATAACAACACCTTCAAGTTGTTCAAAGAGTTAAAGAAGGCCAATAACGAAAACTATAACACGAGGACAACATATATAGAGGCAAATAATCATTCATAGATTAAAATAAGTGCACAATATTTGCTGCTTCAGTACCCAACTCAACCATCTCCTGTAGAATTTTAAAACAATAACCAGGCATCAACTGGGTAAATTTGTTTTAACCTCGGACAAAATTGCTGAGAAGAATGACTAACATGGACCACAAAAGCTCAACCTTTTGTTAATCATAGTAAAAAACAGAAGAAACTACAGCTCAAAAGTTTCTGAGTGTATATCACTTATCTTGGATTCTTTGTTTCTCGACTACACTTCAAAAATCTATGCACAGATAAGGTATTTCTGACACGAAATTGTAGCAGAACAAAAACAAGAATGCGGTATCCAACAGCCATCAGAAACAACACTAGTAAATTTTCCCACCTGGAGTTACTGTCCTGCGATATGTCATACACATTTCGAAGAGCCTGATAACCAGATATGGTCCTTACCTGGCCAACTGCAAAGGAAGTTCCAATGTACTCATTCTCCAAGAGTCCCTGAAGCAAAAGAAACTTCTTCATTCAGATTGATAATCAGTATCAACATCCTTGATAACAGATACTGGTATTTGCAAACAGAACTAAAAAGGAGAAAATGATATGCAACATCACTTAAACGCATAGCCATTATAACTTGAACATTGCTAATTATCATATATAGACAATTTGGAAAGAACAAAAAAAGGTAAATACTCGTCCCCTCTTTCTAATACTTCTAAAAATGCACACTTTTGATGCAAAACAGCCAAAAGAAATAAAAAGAAAAGAAGAGATAAACACTCTACTCTTAAGGTGGGAGGTAAGGAGGAGATGCAGGTTTGCCTTTTTTTTCTTTTTGTTTATCTTTCTTTGTTCTTTCTATTTGTGTCTTTAATTTATTTTCAACATAATTATTCGTGGTTACCCATTTTATTTCTCAAAGCAGTGAAATCAATACATATGAGTTTCGTGTGAGGACAGTTTCTGTCTGCTGGGGATGGAGCTGCCAAAAAGCTGAAAGGTTGAGGATCCAGCTGCAAAAATATAGGTTAAGGACTCATTTGCAAAATTTACTAGTTGAGGATCTCCACTGATACCTTCCTACATATTATTTTAGGTGTTACAGGTGATGGAAAAGTTGGCGTGGTTTATAATATACAAATGTAGAAACAAACTTGCCTGGACAGCATAAGTGTGGAAAGCAATATAAGATACAGGATACATCCATACTGGTTTGGGCAAAGCGCTTCGAATTCTTAAATACCCGGCCGAAAGCATCATCACCACCTGAGAGGGAACAGATAACCAATATTAACTCTATTAAATAACTCTATCAATTACATTAAAGGAAAATCCAGACAAGCTACCAATTAAAAGAAATGGAATCGATCTAATAGATTGTAAGACCGATACTCGTGAAAATATATAGAAACGTGCCATACATATATGTTTTTATATAATAAGATGATTTTTTTTCATTATACAATCGAGTGGGCTGGAACTTACATGTAAGTTAAACAATATTAAGATGCTCCAGAAGATATCTTGACAAATGGAAGTAATGACCAGGACTAGTCCCTCATTTACTAGAAGACAAGCGAAGAAATTGAGCACAAAGTACATCAACAAGCTGAACTGATCTCTCAGGCCTATCAGGAAGTAAAAGATGAGACTTGATGAGATCGAAATGAGAAACACGAATGGGATACTGGAGAGAAGTTGCCCGAGTAAGAAGTCTAATGTCCCAGAATGCCAGTTTGATTGTTCACATGCATAAATCTGCATGTCAAAGAGCAACTCACAATGAATTAATATAACAAAAAGGATCTTGCAATGCTGCAACTGCTTAGAAGTAAGATGCTCAATGCCATGTTTGGTAACAGTATTAAGGAAGAAAAATAAATAAATTGTCTAAAATCTAATCCGGTACTGTGCTACGTGTCTCTTTTGTACAAAATGATGTATCATGCTTCCAGATCTTAAGTTGACAAGAACTAAATCAATTTATGTTTTGCATCGACAGAAGATATATCAGAGATCATTTTATGGATGCAATTTTAAAACTTCTAATGTGTAAAATAACTAAACAGGTAACCCATTTAAAAGCCTCACATCCAGCTATGAAAGCTTGATGTGCTCACAACTTTGGAGTTAATAATACCTTCACGAAACATCACCTGCCTGAAATTATACGAGGCTTCACAATCATCCATTATGTTGCAGTATACATTGCAACTATAAAAATATGTGACAGATTTCAACATCTATATTATCCAATTTATATGCGTCTAACAATCATTTGCACAATTTAAAACCCAATTTTGGTACATCATTAATATTCATGAGCTAGGCGTTACATATGAGTTAATAATTCCGACTACATTCACAATAACATTTTGAGAAAACTTCACATATTATGTGAAGTATGAATATCGAAAATGTTATAAAGTATTTCAAGCATATGCAATTCAAGTACCACAAATTATGCCTTTAGTATATCAACAAGCGCCAGAACTACTTTTCACCAACAACAGTTGAAAGAGAGAAAAGTTTTCTCAAGTATAATGAAATATCCAGAGAGCTTTCTTCGAAGATTACCGAACACCACTGGTATTACCAAGAAGCATCCTAGCAGCAAACAAAAGTTTTTATAAAGAAAAAAAATTTGTGAATTCCCATGACCTTGATTTCTTTCAGCTGTGCAGGCACACCAGCAATACTCAGAATAGAAGAAAACGATACAAATAAAAAAATTGCAGCGACTCTTGCCTGCAGTTTGTTAAGAATGTATTATGTTAATCGGAAGGAAAATAATAGAAAGAAGCAGTGAACAAAATTCATATGCAAGAAGACGGAGAAAATAATATGAAAGCAAAGAGAGCTGCTCCTCGTGGGATAGCATCTAGTAGATAGTTCTTCTGTTTTGTCATTTATATCCTATTTTTTCCCGCAAGTCAGTAGGGTGCCTGTGTCGTGAGTGGGTGGGTCGGTGGGTTTGTGTGGGGGATTGGGCAGCTGGGGGTACTCTATCTTCTTTTTCATCTACTCCCTCTTTGTTCCGAATTGAACACCTTCATTTGAATTAACATGCATTTTAAAAACAGGTATGAAATAATTTTCTCCCCTTTTCAGTTTCACCCCTTGAAGAAAAACACAAAACAAAATGTGAGACCTTATGTCACCCCCAAGAAGTAGGTAGAACAGATTATAAGTAGAGGCCATGTATTTGAACAGTTTTGGAATAAAGGAAATGCCAGTTATTTTGAGATAGGGGTAATTGATACGCAATATTAGATGCCCTACTGGGAGATTTTGCAACTGCAATCCATTTGTCAGAAGTAAAGCCATGCTTAACAGATGGAAGCTCCAAAAAGAATTGGTGTGAAATTTAGTTTCATAGGCAATAATTTCAATTTCAAGCCAGTATGTGTCAGCATTAATATTCACATGGTCCTGTGGAGGGCTCTGACTGAAGGAAATATCTAAGCAAATTACCTTACAAGGGGTTATCATAACTAACTAATGATATAGTTCAGTATTTAGTCTGCATTTATTAATTTTCCTAAAAATACACAAGTCAACAACAGAAAATAAAAAGCAATCAAAACACAAAATACTTGTCAAAGTAGAGGCAAATTGGTGACTTCATAGGGTCACAAGATTCTACCTATAACACCTTTCTGTGGGAAATATTAGGGCTAATTGCCCTAGAGCTACAAGGGACCACCCAATCTTGGTTACATCCTGATATTTTCCTCAGGAAGACACTTAAATTGACTGAGGAAAAGAAAATAAGCAAAAATGGGAAATTCTTCAGTTTGGTGGCAGCAATTGGTTTGGCAACTTCGTAAACTGTATGAAGTCCTTACAAATAGTTCTCAATTTTAGTCGAATGAGCATTATAAACCAATAAATAAATGGAAATTGTTTATCATTTCGAAAAGTTCATAACATACTTCATCAAGAGTTTGAAGAAATGTAGATGTGTCACACTGCACATTTTAAATATCAGGATATTTAGAACAGGAAGAGAGTTTTTACCGTAACTAATGAAACTTACCCGAATTGATGATAAAGAATGTCCCAGTCCAGAAAATACTGTACCAATACACAAGGCCAGAAGCATGTAAAGTATTAGCCGAAGCCAATAGTATTTCCACTCCCTTGACATAATCAATAATGATCTCCACGTCAGAACTGCAACTCTTGTTGCACAGCCTGCCTTTCCCTTGCTTTTGAGAGATGGACCTTCCTGTAGCAATAGTTGTTAGGAAGAAGTAATTGAGAAGAAAAAGACTGAGACCACTTGTGGCAGCATGACATCCAAAGGCAGAGAGAGTACTCATCTACCATTTTGAATGTATGAATATGATCCCCTATTTGGTGTACATTAAAATTTTCATTTTCATTCTTCTATTCATTTTCAACCACACATTCTTTAATAAAATGATATTTTCCATCACATCAATAACTTTTCCTTCTTTTTCAACCACAAATTCTCCATAAATCTACTATTCCAGAATACATTCTTCCAAAATAATGTGGCTCAAGCACACCCTGAATTTAAGAATGTCTCATAGCTGTCAATATCTAATGCTTCCTAGTTCCACTAAAGGAAAAAGGTGCCAATCTCTCAATCATTACATTGAAACTTTACTAATGGAAATAGAACAGGTTGTACAATCCAATTTAATCAGTAATTAATGCTGATAATTTTTTTGGTTTGTCTTCGTTAAAGTTCACACACTGGATTGGACGATGAAAACTATAACAGAAGGAAATACATTTAACACTAAGATTTACATTGAAAATCCAAATCAGGGATAAACACAAAATTTTTGACTTGCAAATCTTTTAAGAAAAACAATTGTGAAATAACTTATTGAAATAAGATAATAGAAGACTCTGACTCTTGATTTTCACGAATTCTGATTGGATTATGACTATGGTTATGAAGGGAATGAAGCATAAAAGTTTTAACATGAATTGTAAATATCAAGAATTTCAGCAAAATTAACAACCATGCCTTCTCAGAAAGCTTCAATATCATAGTCTCAACTGCAGCAGCATCCTGCGATGATTTGTAAGTTGCTTCAAGGGTACGTATTGCTACAGCTGTGTCCATATTCACTGATGAAAGTTCCCCATGATCATCCTGTGAATATATTTCACTAATGAACACCAGGAACCAAAAGAAAAAATGCCATCGTGGAAAAATATATTACATAAGATATCATGCCTAATAAGAACATAAGCATAAAAAAACTAACTTGTAACAATTCTGCAGAAAAAGGTAAATTAGTTACTAAGCTGCTAACCCGAGCCTTAATCCGATATACTCATAACACATTCCCATGAAATAAATGTTTGTCAAACCAGAAGGGTAAGAATATTGAACAATAGTGAGTCACACACCTGCCAATTTTTGCACATAGCAATAATCCGGTCGAAGTCCGTATTTATTGCACGGAGGAAGTGATCAGAAGGGCTTTGCATAATTGGACAAGGAAATCCAGCATTTGCGAAGTGCTTCACAAATAAGCTTGTGTTAGGATTCCAAAATGTACAGTGCCAAAAGAGGAAAACAAATGGGAGCTTCGATTTTTTTTTTTTAGCATAGTGAAAATTCCAAGATCCTAGTTTACAATAATATCCTCACCAAATAAATAATGTGTGCGTGATTTTGAATTACCATTCTGTTTAACTGAGTTGGGGCAAAAGGTTTGGTAAAATTTATTACTAATTCTGAGGGCAATCTAACGTGTGTTAAAGGATACGCATTTGACTTGGACGCATTATTTCAAGATTTACTGGAGCTCTAATGACCTCAAAATTAATTAACTTCAATTGTTAGGTAAATCATCTTTTCAGGCATACAATACCTGCAAACAAGCCAGAGTTTCCCCAAAGAACAATGTGTTCCCGTTTGAAAGAAGGCAAATGCGATCGAAAAGACCAAAAACTTCTGTGCTACTCTGATAAATGGTAAAAATCAGAGTGCATCCTGTGCTTGCCAGCTTCTTCAAGGTAACCATCATCAGGAGTGTAGAGACACTGAAATATGTAACCAGTAGTTGAAAAAGAAGAAAAATAAAAATTACGGAGATGAATAAAAAAATCAGCCAACACATATTTGTGGGTCTATGGGCTAATGTAAGACACCACATAAAATAGTCGTATGATAAAAAAATACAAAGGATGAAGAAACAGGGTAAGGGATGCATAAATATTAATCCCTTTAAAGACATAAAAATCACTGTTCTCAATTTTAAATGTATTAAGTCACATCAACGAACTTCATAGAAAAGGTCTTTAAAATCTAAATATAGGTTTTGAAGTAAAGTGAAACCTGTCAAGATGATGAAGAGGCTCATCGATAAATAAGACGTGTGGTCTCGTCACAAGTTCCCTGGCAATGCTGACCCGCCTTCTCTCACCCCTTGGAAGACCCTTCATGTAACAGTGGCCACCTATGAGTTTGTTGGCATAATCCCCCAGTGACATAGCAACGATGGCATCCTCCACCACACTCCTCTTCTGGAAAAAGAACCCAGGAAGCTGAAGCAATGCAGAGTAGTAAAGGAACTCGCGTACAGTCAAGGATCCAATAAGTGTGGTTTCTCTCTCAACAAATCCCTATGAAAAGACAAATGAGAGTAAATAGGCTAAAATAGAATTAGAAAAAAAGTATGTGCTTTCTCATGTGGACATCGCAGTTTGCATCTGCACAGCACATCATCTATGATTATAGACCATAGCCAGTCCACAGTAGTATTTTGTGATTTACAATTCAAAAAGCTCAATTTATATCAAGACATTTTTGCACCAATTCATCCTAGCAGTGATTAAAACACAAACGTGTCATTCAAGTACAAGGATGGCTTCACAAATAAAAATGCCAATAGAGCGCACCATTCTGAACATCACCAAACTTGTTTATTATGATAGTAGTCTGTTTTATCTTTAATATTCATTTTACTAAAACTTAAATCAGTTGAAAGTTATACACTATTTATTAGCTTCTAACATCAATACTTTTTCATATATGAACAAAATAGATAAGCGTGACAACTTCAAAAATGGATTAGGATATTTGCATCTCAAAATGTCGAGTAGAAACAATATATGATAAATAGGCAATATTTGATAAATGTAGCCTTTTGGATTGACAGAAATCAAGGCAGAATGACAGAAGTTCAGGAATACGTTATTGCAAGCACCATTTAGGAAACTTCGTCTAGATAATAAAAATTTTAAAAATATATTTCAACTTTCCACCTTCAATAAGGGAGTTGAAGATTATGTTAACAAACATGGAGAAAAGCAAAAGGCGAGTATTTTCAAAATGATTTTAATCAATGAAATTGATAATACTCAATCTAGTGGAAACAATTTTTCACTGATTATGGATGAAAGGAAAGTGGCATACAAAGGGACTTACATATGATCCATATGGCATGCACGATTTTATCCCATTGATATGTACCTCACCATACATTTTTGCTGAATCAGGCAACCTTCCTAAATTAGAAAGAGGACACAAATGTTAGATTAATTCGGCCAAACAGACATAATGCAATAAAGGTGAATCCATCCATTTTACTAGTAATACTACGTGGTTGTAAGCAATGAACCTGCAAGGGCTCTCAAGAGTGTTGATTTCCCCGACTTGGCAGGTCCCATAATCACTGTCATTGTTCCTGGTAATGCATAACCATTGGAACTCTTAATAACCTTGTCTGAATACTTCCTTTTTCCCTTTATAGTAAGGGTCAAATCCTTCCATGCAACAGAAGCACCTGCAATCTTTCTTGCAATAACGGCACCCTCTGGCAAGGGTGAGGATGGCAGTAACCCACTATTGATTTTGGAGAGAGAAGGGGAGGCTGGAGTAGTTGCAGCATTAATGGAGTCGCCTCCTCCTTCCTCAACCTTAACCTCAATATCTGTATCATCCCAGTCCGGTGAATCCTCAAATGAAATGGGCTGTCTAAGCGCACCAGGTTTCCTTAAATAGAAGAAATTGCTCGAAGGCACCCTACTTGCTGGACTGCTTGCCGCAGATGATGACGATCTGTAATGATCCGGTTGAGAATGTATTTCTTCCATCGATTCCAATTCAATAGTTTTGCACCCTTTTTTCACAACACCCAAGTATGATTAACACATTTTCAGACTTTATTATAATTCAAAAAACGAACTTACTCCTTCAAAAACTCTCTCCATACTGTCATAAAACGTTTATAGAGATTACCCCAGCTGAATCTGAATCAAAGAACATTGGAGTTAATGAAAGAATGAAGTTAAAGACGTTTAAGTGGCCAAAAATATAAATAAGTACTCACATATTTCGATATCAGCAGGTAAACCATAATGTTGAAAAACAAAAAAAGTTATTCAAATGACAATTCCCTAAAAATTCCCACAAATTCCAAGGTACATTACAGACATGAACAATCCCAGTAAATTAAGAACCTTTCTTTCAAAAACTTCTACTTAAATTCAGAAAATGGGAAGCACGTGTATTTCTTGTTTTGGATGGATAATTCGGAATAAAGCTCAAACCTTTCTTTATTATTTTATCAATTTGCCAAAATCTGAAACTTAGCAACTTAAACCCCAATAAACCACAAGCCAAACTATTTTTTTTTTATAACAACACAAACATCTCAAATTACATAGTCAATACACATTTGATAAGAATTAGCATTCCAAGAAAACTCCAACAGTTTTCAAGAAACTTTTAACTTGAAAAGGGAATGAAGTTGAGAGAGAGAAAAATAAGTTGGAGAACAGGAGATGACTAACCTGGATCTGGGATTTGAGTTTACACAGGAGTGAGAACTCGAGGGTGTGAGAGCAAGAAAAGGTAAAGAGACAGAGCGTAGATTGGGGGAGGGAATTTATTTTTTGTGTGGAATGTGAAGTCATCAGTAGAGTAATATCTTCATGTTCTTTGCCTTTTGTTCCTTTTCCTTTTATTCTTCGACTTGGTCTCCGTTTTTCAAGAAAATAATGTGAAAATGTAAGAAGAAAAAAAGGGCTATGAATGAATTTAATTTATGTTGTCTGTATACAAACATTGATAGCACGAAATAAATGCGCGTGCTCTAAATTTTTGAACTCTCTTATCTAGCACTAGGATTGTCCCGTACTCAAATATATTAATATCTCAACTTTTCTTTATGTTTGACCACCTTAATGGTCGTGAAGAATCTCGAACAAACTTGTGATGTTTAACTTTGCATAGCCCCAAAAAAAAGACAGAATGAATTTAATTTCGTAAATAAATGCACATGCTCCAAATATTTGAACTCTCTCACAAAGCAATAGAATTGTCTTGTGCTGGTAAATTAATAACTCGAGCCCTATTTGAGCTTGACCGTCTTAATCATCATAACGAATCTATGAAAAACTTGTACTATGAACTTTACTTCGACTAAAAAATCTAAAACTTGGAATGATGGTCCTATAAGTTGTGTCCGGTGCTCCAAAACATGTCCTGCTTTTGATATCGTGGACTTGAATAACTTATATAAAGCCTCATAAAATATAGAGAGGTATGTGTAATCGATCAAATTACTTTTTACTCAAACTCTCAACTATATTCACTTATTTGTCACTCGTTTCTATCAATTTATACCCTACCCTCAACTCATTTTCTAGTACTCTGCCAAACTGGTAAGAAGAAGAATGAGAAATTTAAGGAAATTATATAACATTGAAAGAATTTTTTGAAAAAGTTCACCCTTCCTCAAATGACATTTGAACCCATGTCACTAATCTGATCAAACTTACCTCTTACCACTCGAGCTAGTTTTGATCTCTCTAAAATACTTAAAAAAAAAATGTTTTTCGATGACATTAAACATTAAATAATAGATATTATATCTTTTTAGTGACTCGTGGTATAATGTTCAATTTTTATGGGTAGGACTCAATAACTCATGTTTGGCTAAACTTTAATAAAATATAAATATGTTTATTTTTTTGAAACTTTATTGTTAAAAAGTAAAATTCTGAACTAAAAATCTCGATAAAAAATAAATTATTTTTTTAGACAAAATCAATCATGGAAAAAAAAATTTCAGCATCAATTTAAAATTTGAATTCTGAAATTGGGAGAAATATTAAACGCCATCAAGAATTCTTCCACTTACAGCATTAACTATTCCGTGGAAATTACTTGGGAGGGTCGTGTTTGGAGACAACATTTTAAAATTAACCTTTAGAGTTTTTCCCTTCAAAAATCAGATGATAATTCATCTGTTAAATAATAATTAATTAGATTAGAATACACTCACCCAACTCCCAACCCCACTTTACCCCAAACCCTAATTTCATTTCACACATCTTCACTCTATTTCTTCTCTCTTTCTCCCCATCTACCCTCTCTCTATCAGAATCTTCCCACCCTTTCCCCACCATCTTCCTACCAGTGGTGCCGTTGCGGGACGAGGTGGCGTCGCATGATGCTATGCAGCAGCAACGCCGCCATGTGGTTGACCTTGTTTTTTGGGACCAAAATTACTATATGTGGTGGGTTGTTATTTTTCTGACCAGATTTGTTGTGTGGACAATCATGGTGCAGGTGGTGGTGGTGCTCGATGTTGTGGTAGATTTAGGATTTTAGGTATAGGGGGTGAGTTAGATTTTGGATATAGAGTTTCGGTGGTGGTGGTTGTGGTGATTGTGCAAGTGGGAATAGAGTGTTGGTGGCATGCAACTGGTCACGTGTTAATTTGTATATGTCACAAATCACATGTCATATCATACACTCACAAATCAATGCAAACAGGTTACTCATCAATTTTAATTGGTCACAAATTAAATGTCACGTAACTTTTGATAACAAGTCATAGATTCAAATGTACATGCCATAGTACATATGTCACGGGTCATTGACATCATTTATCAAGTCGCGGGTCATATTTCATAGGTAAAAGATTATTGTCAATTGGTCACAGACCATCGAATCAATATCACACGTAAATGTGCAGTCACCGATCAAAGATCCAACAACCACCACAGAATTCTGGCAATATTCCACCATCACCACCATTTGCACAACACCGACACGAGAAAAAAAAAATCACCTCAAAAATCCAGTGTAATCATTGGGCAATTGCGGCGTCATCCTCGAAGTTGTTGCTAGAGCCGTTGCTTGAGAGGAGGGAAAGAGAACTGTCTCTGAAAATTCAAATTTGGTAATGAATGGGGTGGAGTAGGGTGTATATTAATTGAATTTAATAATATTAATGATCTAATTTTTGAAAGATAGATTCTTATTTCTTAGAAATGAACGGCGGATTGTTAAATTCTTATACAAGTAACGCAGTGTGAGAGTTCAATTCTTGCATCTTACAAGGTATGAAATTGAACTATTTTTAGGCACCAGTATTGTAGCTCTTGTGACATGGCCTGCTGAGGCACATCCAGCGATTTACCTCCTTCACAATGCTCTAAGGGCGGGGCGGTGGGAGACCCTCAATGATGAGATTCAACCTTCTTTTGCTTTTCGTCCGGACTAAGTGTGTGTGTGAACTTTAGGGTATATGAATAGACCCAAAAAAGCTACAAGAAAAATGATTAATGCCATTTTTTCTTATTTAACTAAAAAAATTGTAGTACTCGTCTCAATTTTATTGTTCAAATAGCAAGATAATTCTTAGCTTTCAAAAATTTGAAAAAGTTAGTCTTCAACATCTCATCATGGTTGTACAATTAGATCATGATGACAAAACGCATACAAATAATTGTGAAGGGATGTACACCAAGTTGTCAAACTTGGTGTATTAACTTAGGTTTGTAAACAATATTTGAATTTTATAAAATTGGACATGTGAATGCCAAAAATGGTTCGATGAATATTTGTAAAGTCTCCATTATAGAAAGCGATTATGCACTATGGAAGGAATAGGTTTATTATTTTGCTAAACGTGACCAAATACATGTTGTCCTAAATAAATGTTAGATCAATAATTTTCATGAACAAGATATAAAAGGTGGCAATCTCTGAATGGCCTGTAAATAGAGTAAAGTTTTGTTGTGAAGTAGCTGCCAATTTGCATCACACTGGACTTATTTGCAAGAAATTTAAGCCTTTAAAAACTTTGATCGAGATAGAAATTTCATGCATGAACTTGGGAAGATATAGTATGTATGTTCCAGAGTTGACTTGCTCGTGTGGAATCCTGAATATTAGATCATCGTAATAAAATTTAACTACAAGGAGAATGAGATTTTCATATTGGAAAAAGATGCAAGTAACATGAGCCTTTAAACTTGTGCTCAACCAAAAATGAAGAGAATGGGCAATTTAAGGAGATCCATCTTAAACACCATAAATTTTAAGATATTACCATCTCTTTTTCCCTTCCTGAGAAAGTAATAGTCATCACCTTCTGGAGCAAAATGGGACCTATTATGGGTCAAATCTCCCCAAGTAGGATTTGCAGCCTCAACCCGCTCTATCAATGGACAAGTGGAGGTTCGATATCATAGAATTAAATTCTCGTTCCAACCCATGACCAATAAGAACTTAAGGCTTCTTTCGTAATTCCCGAAACTTTTTTATAGCGGTTCCCTTCCATGTCTCATTTTAAGGGAACCTCAAAGTGTCTTTATTTCATTAATTCTATAATGGCATAACAGTTACCGAGAGCCCAAATGTTGTCATCCAGAACTCAAACCTTGTCATCACTTCTCAAAAAGGTGGTTCAAAATATACCTTAACTACGATTTAGCATTCAATTTCTAAATCACATTTTCTGAAAAATTCATTTTTAATTATATATTCTCCTAATTAAAATAATTTTTCACATGAAGTCATAAATCATTTTACTTTTTATCCATACATTCTTCAAAAAAATCATTTTTCACAAAATATTATCAAACAAATTTAAACTATTAAATTTTGCCAAAAGCAATGTCTATTACTCAAATAATACAACCCTTCATCCACCATGTTTTTTCAAACATCAATTTATGTGATAGTGATATTTTCAATGAATTAAAATGCAATTCAACTTTATTGAAAAATATGACATTGACTTCATTATTAAGCCATTGTTTGGTACTCATTATTTTTAAAATACATTTTTGTCTATCATATTTTTAATAACACATTTTTCAATAAAATAATGTTACATGCAAGTTTAAAAGTTTTTCTTATTTTTTAACCACACATTATCTAATAAAATACTATTTCAAAATATATTTTGGACAAAAACGGGGCTCGAACAGGTGCTATATAGACTATTGTCTATGAGCACCGTTTACAAATAATATTACTCGTCTCAGTTGTAGAATATCCTATGAAGCGGTTGACGAATGTTCCATATGTTACATTCCACTAATCTCTTTTAGAACATATTGAGTTATATTGAAAAAATAGTAATTAGACGTCAACCTTAAATAAAATTCTACAATAAATAAATAAATCTAAAACTTTTTAACAAATCTATAATTTATATGACATATATAAAACCCCCGATTTTTTCAACTAAAAATTTTGAATAAAATTTAAGTCAAAGTCAATCAATAATTTTAATTATACATTTATGTGATCAACAACTGTTCAACCACACATTTTATCAACTTTTATAAAATCTACTAAAAATTAATTTTTCTCTTACTCAAAAAGGGGCAAAAGTGTTTCCTTAAAAGTGTTAGATTTGAAAAATGTTAGATATATTCACATCACAATTTTTCATAACTAGATTACGTTTTAATTGCATGAAATGTTCGTGACTTTTATACGTTATCATATTTATGTTTTAAACATTTTTTATCGCATTCTTATTCTCAAATTGACATAAGTAATTCTTGAATGTGATTTCTCTCCAATTTATTTTTTTAAAGATAAATTAAAAGACTCATTTGCCCATTACATTTTTAAATGGGCAAAATAAATAATAATGTAAAAATACGATTAAATATTTGACCCTCATTCTAAAGTACGTTAACAATATTTTTCGACAAAAATTATGATCAAGGGCACAATTTTTTGATCAATGAAATATTACAAACTAAAATGTGTAGCAGAAAAAGGTAATGATTGAGCATGATAATAAATAAGGGTTAATAATCTTTAATGTAATTAAAATATAATGTATTTATAAAAAAATGTGGTGTGAATATATTCACCCTTAAAAATTCATTGTAGACTATATTTTACACTTTTGGCATTATAATTGTGAAAAATATTAGGATCTTGCTAAATATATATCAAGATTTATATAATGAATTACAAAATGCCACATATCACTCTATCATTTACCAATTTAGAACACGATCAACATTTTTATCCAATATTTTTCATCCACATCATATTATATAATCTATTATGTACAAGTAGCAAAATCGAAAATATTAACCCTCAAATGTCATGATTATATTGTTATTTTTATTTTGTTTCATAAGTACATTTAGCTCTATTTGGTTTGGTTAAAACTTAATACTTTTAGAAATTTTTGATAAAAATTGATGAATTGTGAGATTAAAAAATTGATAAAATTATATTTCATACATGATCTGTATTTAATTTTATTTTTTTGAAAAAAAAAGTTTGGAGCCAAACATGATTTATTAGCTTAAAGATTCTATTTGACGCGTGACTATAACATTTACAAGTTTGATGCAGTAAATAACATCTAACGAAATTTGATAAAAGCGTCATGTAATTTTTTTACTTATTACAGGTGTATTTTTCCTGATTTTGGTTCAAAGAAAAAAAAAACATTTTTAGTAAATTTTCATAAAAATTGATGAAATACATAGTCAAAAAAAAAAAACAAATTTTGTTATATGTGTGTATTTGTAGAGTTAAATGTTCCGTTAGTCATTGTGTGTTTAACCCACAATATTTTGAAAAAATGTATATTGAAATAGTAGATTGAAAAATTTAATCTGAAACAAACAGGGGGCTGAAATTATACATCCGTTCAGCTTTATTTACGAGATTTAAAATACTTTCAAAGGATCACTAAATTTTAACACGTCGTACTTCATCATTCACTACCATAAAACTTAAACTATTCAAACCACATTTAGATTTATTGATCAATCGACATATAAAAAATTATATTAAATAAAATATAAAGAGAAATCAATAAATATTTCTTGAGAAAACCAAAATGAAAAGCCGAAATAGAATGCTTGTTGTAGTATGTACAAATTTTGACTCTTTAAATTTTAAGATGCTATCTATTATACATAAAATTAGGACTGTAAATAGATTGAATATGGACCAAATCTGTCAATATCCGATCCGATAAAAATAATTCAAGAATTCGATAATCCAACAGATATTTAATTGTTAAATTCATATTCGATTTGATAATCCGATCCAAAATTGGTAAAATTTGGAGGACAAAATCAACATTGAAATCCATTTACTATTTAGGCCCATATTTTAAACCAATAAAGGCCTAAATAGTGAAAAATCCAAGCATGGGGTGTCATATATTTATAACTTATTCCTATATAACTCTTTTTTTTTTATGGAAATCAGTGCAAGGATGACTTATGGCTCTTTGAAAAGCAAAAAAGGAAAAAAAAAAATCACCTATAAACAATTGATAGTGTATGGTGGATAGACTTTCTTAATTTATTTTATTTAATAATTTGAATTTGATGGCTTTTTTTATTCTAAATTTCTTTATTTTCTCATTTATTTATTTTAGTTACACCTAACATGCCATAAAAATATTTAACCGACTCAACTATTTATAACAAGTCGGACTGGATTGTTTTTCAATCGGATTGACATATATTCATATTTGCCCTATTTAGTTAATGGATTATTAGATTTCAATCTCGATTGAGTTATCAGACCGAGACTCTAAATTCATTTCCCATTAATTTCATCGTATTCGATTCAAAATCCAATCCATTGACAACCCTACATAAGATGCTCTTTGTTGACGTTATTTTTTGTGCTATTGATGTGGAGAATAGATAGCGGGTTCACTCGCGTCCACACAAACTAATCCACCAAGTGTAGACATATTACTAATCGATAACATCTCGAATTTGAATGTGGGAGATGGTAGATAACACGAGACAAATATGTTCTGGTGCCGACAAGATATATGAAAGAAATTGTACGATAAGGAACGATTAACAAA
Organism: Fraxinus cuspidata; assembly: GCA_903798385.1. NCBI lineage: Eukaryota > Viridiplantae > Streptophyta > Magnoliopsida > Lamiales > Oleaceae > Fraxinus > Fraxinus cuspidata. The sequence continues at coordinate 3,025 of CAIGRP010008669.1, read as the reverse complement.
AAACTAAACTAAAGATCAAGATCAAACATCTAAGTTTAGCAACAAAAGATCAAACTCAAAATGAGAGAATATATAGCTTATAGTTGATATAATAGCATTATCCCCAAATGACAAAAATGAGAGATATTTATAGTGTTACATGTGAAAATGGTAACCATTGGATGAGAAGATATGTTGCCTCATCTCCTTAACCGGAGCATCTTATCATAGGTATCAATTTTGACCCAACTAACACGTGGCGCATTAAATACTCCCAAAAAGGAGGTAACCACCATATAACTTATGTTGACAAGACTTTGACATACTATTCACTACAAGAGTGAAATCAATCATTCCAACAAGATTTCACGAGTTCAAGATCTTCAAAAGCTGGTCGTCACTTGTCATGGTAGAGATTTCGACATAAGGGCTTCGGCAGAGCCTCTTCACATAAGACTACTTCGGTGAAAATGGGCTTCAGTAGAGGCTCTTCACAAGGGACCACTTCGATGAAAAATGGGCTTTGGTGGATCCTATGCACTCCATGTTAGACGCCACGTGGATTTGGTGAACATGCTTCGATGGATCTGCCACACGGCGAAGCGTAGCACTCTTTATAAACATAAAGTTTCTTGAAAATCTTCAAATGTAGGGAGTCAATCTCACTCTGCACTTTTAATGTACAATGGTTGCATTTAATAGATCATATATTCTAATACTCTACTTCTTAAACTATCAAAATCGAATTTACGAGGTATTCACGACTAAAATTTTGATAGATTTTTAAAAATAAAAAATTCTGATGAATTTAGTTAATTTGAATAAATTTCCACAAATTTCAAAGAATCTCATTAAAATTGTAATATTTCAAAACAAATTGTTATATATATTTTTAAACTTCTAATCCATTCAAGTCTTTTAAAATCACTTTATTAATGAAATCTTTATTAAACCATTAGTTATTGAGTAAATTTTTTATGATGTGTTTTGGCTAAGTTTTCTGAAATCTGACTGGTCCATTTTATCATGTGTGCATCGTTATTGAGTTGGATAGCTTGCTTGTAGTTTTTGACCTATTATTGAGTTGGATAGCTTGCTTGTAGTCATTCACCTTTTTGCATTTTTCAGAGAAGGCGAAATTCCCTACCTAGCCTGGCTCGAATGATGTGGGTAACCCCGTCCCAAATGGTAAACGGGATAGGGACATGCCCGCCATCGGACCTCATGCTCAAGTTGTTATATTATACATGTTGTTTGTTCTGAAACAGTCTGAATCCATCTTATTTCTCAAGAATTTTTATCGCGTCCGAGCTTCAGCTCGCGAGCTCGTTTGTATTTTTTTTTTAAAGATAAACCTTTTAAGAAAAACGATAAACCCTCCTACTTTATTCAGGTTTGGGACCGACTACTTCAATTTTGAATAGGCGAAGTTAAAAATTGTACACNAAACCTTTTAAGAAAAACGATAAACCCTCCTCCTTTATTCAGGTTTGGGACCGACTACTTCAATTTCGAATAGGCGAAGTTAAAAATTGTACACAAACAACTTGTTACGTGTACAGTTTTTTTTCAAAAATTAAAAGGTATTATAAAATATTTTTTATTAATATGGTTAAACTAAATATTACTTACTTGACGACATGTAATTTCAGCATATTTATCTTCTAGTCGAAAATGACCATCTTGCCAGTCATTTATGCATATTAATACTTCCAAAATATCTTCTTTCAGTCGGCTCATGACGTCGGACATAACCCTCTTACATGCACTAAAAGCAGACTCCAAAGTTACAGTGCTAACCGTAGGTGTTAGTAGGTCTTTTGTCATCGAAAAAACCACTGACCATCGTCGTTCGTACTTTCGTCAAAATTCAATTATTTCTTCTGAACTTTTCTTAATTATTTTTTTAGACATATTATGATTAAAGTAATTAATTAATTCACCAGACAAAGCATTTGGACTTGCATCCGATATATGATTACATGCGGTAGACAAACTACTACTTGAGGAACCACATGCATTTGAACATATCATATGAGTTAATGCATTCGAATAAAGGTAATACTTTAGCGTCGTATTTTGGTATATCAATGGGATGCGTAGATACGGATGGTACCCGATTAATATTTGTACCAATTCATTTTGCATATAATTCTTATATTTCACATAAAATTTGTTCTAAATTTCTATAAGTGATAGGTCTATTAAAAGTTAAAGCTATTGAAATCTGATCAATTATAAATTTAATACCAGATAAATTATATTGGAGGTCCTTGATGCATGCTAACGGAAATAACATAGACAAATCTTTCTAGAATTTCTAAACTTTAATTCCATGGAATATATAATTGCACTATAATCGGGGTCATTTTTATATCTATGAAAAGCNATAAATTTAATACCAGATAAATTATATTGGAGGTCCTTGATGCATGCTAACGGAAATAACATAGACAAATCTTTCTAGAATTTCTAAACTTTAATTCCATGGAATATATAATTGCACTAAAATCGGGATAATTTTTATATCTATGAAAAGCCGTAGCAATTATATAAAGACGTTCAAGTACCATACAACTAGTGAGATAGTAAGTTTCAGATAAAATATTTGTAGAATCATAAAACTTGTCAAAATTTTTAAAATTTTAAAAGCTAAAATCCAATTGGATTTAATCAAAATAGTTTAATTATCGTTTCTAATATGCTTATTATTATTATAAATTCAGTTATTAAATATTCAAAACATTTACATGATTTTAACAATAAGTAAGTGGAGCTTCATCTATACCCTACGTTACTAATAAATATTTTCGTATTCGTCACCCTAGATTCGGTACAAAATTCCTCAAATGCTTGTTTTCTACTAGGTGAAATCATGATATACATTAGTGGATCCATAATTCTTTTAATTTCATTCTTAATATGTTTCAGACCGTCATACACAATTAAATTAAAATAAGGCACACGCATATTGAATATGAAACAAATAACCATTGAAACCAGGTTGCAGTACTCTACATGATTTATCCATAACTACCTTATTAAC
>CAIGRP010008664.1:0-16122 GCA_903798385.1 Fraxinus cuspidata | reverse complement strand
TCACCTTGTGATCCGTAACACTGGGCTCAGTAACACTTGAATCACATGCCCTTTTCTCTCTAAATCAAACAAACAAAGAAAGGAACTTCATTGAGTTCTTTTGCTTTTAAGTTGAGTTTCTAGATGAGTAAAGTGTTGATCCGATTTTGGAATTAAAAGTGAAAATTAATAAAATAAATTTTATCCGTTCTAAATTATTGAATTTACCATTTATCACTCTCTATCCTATCTTCTCATGTGCAGCCTTTAAAACAGAGGCTTCTCGATTCTGCTTTCGTACTACCAACTTCTTACAGCATTTTCATATATGAAAACCATATGGAATTGTAGTAAATATACTTCCAATGAAAATTTCATCAAGTAAACAACCGACCTTATTTACCCAGAACTTCAATCTTTTAATATAGGAGAAACAATAAAGTATAGAAATCGAAGGAAAAATGTTGTAGAAAAAAAACAGTAAAACCTTGAACGAAATGGAAGAGTAAATCCACCATTCCTGATAAGGATATTGCGTTAGTCCTTTGGAGCGTTAACAATCACCTCCTTGTAACAAATTGGGCAAGCCTGTTTGATTACAAATGGTTAGCAATATTATAGGTAAAGCACTACTACTTAAGAAAATTACCAAGGCAATTAGCTTACTTTATTGATACTGAGCCATTTGCTTCCACAACCTGCATGGTAGACGTGTTTGCAAGGAAGAGCCATCTGCCTATCATGTCGTTTGTACTCCATCTGGCAGATTACGCACCTATTAACGGAAAAACAAAAGGTCTGGTTAAACACCGTCAATCTGAAAATCATTCTGAAGTGGGTGAAAAAGCTCGATAAACAAACATTTGAGATATGGAACAAATAAAACAAAGCGGCCATTAATTATTCATGATGTTAAAGTTTAATCTAGGGAATCTCGTGTTTTTTTCACCTGACTACACTAAACTTGGTCTATGCTACGAACGGGAAATTAAAATTTTATAGTTATGCCTAAAGTAAAAATCAATTGATAATCGGCATCCTGTTCATTTAACTTCCCAAATATATACATAAACACGGGGCTTACTTCAACTAGTTCTAGGCTTGTTCCAATGAGTCCAAAAAGGTTATTCCAGGGTAGGGAGTTATTCTGTTTTGTCTAAGGATGTGAATTAGACCATCAGTCAGTTCAGCTGATAAAGTTCCAAATATATACACAGAAGAACCAATGAGGTAGGCAGATAAACAAATGCATACCCTGCGAAAATATAGCGATTTACAAAAGCAGTTTTGACTTTCTGAAACACTTAACCCAGTGACAGACATGAATTACAAGAATGCTAAGGGAGAATCAATAAAATTGAGTCCTAGATGAGAGACGTTTGAAAGATTATGGTACACGAACAAGAAGTTCCCATTAATACGGCAAAAACCCCTGCAATCCATATATGGTCTAACAAATAAATCACCACGGCTTGCTTGCAAACAGCATGATGCAAATATTTGTAGCTCAGAAATTACAGAAAGAAAGGGAAGCATCAAATGAGCCCAAAACAATAAAGCTAATATCTTACAGCCTATCCAACTTACAGCAGGTCTTCATGTCAGTTGGGGTAGGCATAAAGAGGCAAAGATAGAAATTGGGCACAATAATGGGTGAAAAATACAGATTTATCATGAAGTATATTGCAGTGAACATAGTATCAGGAAAAAAAGAAATTAATGAATAACTTTAGCTGGGAATAAACTTTATGGCTCCATCTTACCTTTCAGCTCTGAATCTCTTTCTTGAGAATAAGCCACACTTGAACGTCGATAATGGAAGCAGTGCAATAAGTTCTTGAGAAAGACCCCTGCTTTGATTTCCAACTGCTTCACCCAACTCAAGTAATTCCTACAAGGAAATGAAATAAAAATACATGTTTTAGTAAAATCACAACTTTATCCATTTTTTTCCAGCTCTAAGATAAATATCACTGTCCATTGATTCATGAAATCATGGCTGAGATTGGACAGAATAGAAGAACTAGAAAGCAAGGAAAAAAGAAAACTGTCTGCAATATGATGTATTAAGTACAAGAACAATCAAGAGAAGAACAAAATATTCATTTATGGCGATTATCCGACATGTTAACATTGATGGGAACCACTCTATAAAAATAATATAACCAAGGGCATGAATGTAAGAAAAAAACTCCCCACAAGAAATTGTCCACTGAAAGGAGTAGCTTCTATCAAAATGGGCAATGCTATCACAATGATATAACAATGGGCAACAAAATGAAATGGAATTTTATGCCACCACAGAAATCTAATAAAAGAAATCCATGACCATTTGGTTAGCAATGATATCTCCCCCAATGGAAGCGACTTCAGGTGGCTCTTCAAAACCACTTCTCCTGAAGTCATGCACATATTAACTGAAAAATATTTCCCCCTTACTTTTTATCCAACTACCTATGGAAGCCCCATTGTTTTTCAAGCTTACAACTCTGCGCTATAATAGAGGATACTTATTAGGCCAGAATATTTTGGTTCAGTATTGCAACCAAAGCTGCCAAATTTTCAAGGTTTCTAGCCACCTATTTTTCTTCTTTTCCCTCTTTAAAGTCAAATTTCATTGCATTCTCTGGATTTATGTACTTCGCTGCTGTATAATTGGTAGTGTTAAGCAGATTCTTGTATTTTCCTCCTAAAATGTGTCAACCTGTGAAGTTGAAGAAAAGAAAAATTGATAGCCAAGAGACTTTTCCAAAATTTAAGGAGCAGAGCACCATGCTAAGAGTGATATAAGCTCTTTGTAAACTATGTCTCGACTTACATTTTTCCACTGGAGCATGTATTATCAGGCTGCAAAGGATTTAAATACTTATTCAATTATTCTTATTGATATCAAGTTCTACAGAAAATGTTCAATAGGACTGTCCATTTAAATCACGTAACTTTGAACCTCGAGCCACTCAAAATGCGACACATAGGCATCTGATGTGGTAAGAGAGAAATAAAGTGGGTGCATGTGATGCCGAGGTGTCGCATTTTAAATAGGTCGAGGTTCAAGGTGTCGTAATTTAAATGGACATTCCTACCATGCATGTATATAGGACCATCCTACCGAAGCTTCTCTCTAAGTTCTGGGGTCACATATTGTCTAGAGTCCACCTGGGATCCACCTAGTCGCCCTAGATATACACTCTACAGGTGGGGATAGCATTCACGCAGTTCTACAAGACTTTTATTTGACTAATGCACAGCCACCAAAGTTTTGGCAGTGATAAAGTCTCCTCTTTAGGGATTTTATTTTTTGCTATCAATGATATTTTATACATGAAAGCCTAGGAACTATTTAGAGCATTTATATTAAGTACGACAAACCGTAGAGCTCTTGATAGTAACATATATGGAACTGTTAAGCATTAACATTTGATCAAAATTCCAGGTAACAAAGTGCAGTGGTAAAAATGTACCCTGACTTGAGAATTTATTACATACAAACCCTTGAAATACCGCAATATAATCTTCTGAAGCCATGGTTTGAACAAAGTTTCTGGACATCTTTTTACCTAAGATTCTGTTGAACTTCTCATTGTCCACGACTTCACATTGCAAAAGTCCATACCTGATTCCATTATAGGAATTGGATGTAACCTAACTACTAGCAACATTTTCCTAACTTTTTAGGCAGCACAAAGTTATTCAAATGCTTTCAACAGAGAAGCAATACTCCATATATCTCCTTGATTAATTAGAATTATGAAGATAATACTCTTGTTTAAGATCATAACAGGCATGGTAAAAATTGAAATTTGAAATTGACTTGAGGTAGGCAAACTAAGATGCATGATTAACATTTCTAACCTCATAAGTCATGTTGTCAGGGTCAATGTTGTCTTGCCAAACAGCCTGCAATTCACAGAAGGTGAGTGAACAAATTTCTTGCTTTACGTGCTTCTTCAAGTTATGAAAGGGATTATAAGTATGAAAAGTTCAGCATTAGTATAAAAATGAAGGATGTAACCACATACCTCATAATCACGAGTATTCTGGTGATTCCGAGGACCTAGAGAATTCCAAAGAACAAATGTGACTTTATATTTTATACTTCTACACATTATAATTTTCTGAGATGCAAATACACATAGGAACACATCAAAAAACAATACCAGTAAATTGAAATGCATATTGAAATGCATATAAGATCATCAATGAAAAGATATATGACATCCGTGAACCAGGGGCTGCATGAACAAACTGAATTTTCTTTCCTCAACGTAGGTTTTCAGCAAAAGTATTTATTAATTTTCTTTCCCAACTCTCAAAATTTTAAAGCAGGAGATCATTTCACACTCTCCAACATATCACTTTGTCAAAAATTGGGAAAAAATGGACAAAAGCATTTATTCTGGTTAGCATAATCCGTAAAACTGCATAAACACATATCACAAGCATAAGAATAACCACAAAGGATGAGTCCGGTTTGATAATGGAAATTCATATTCAGATTTCCAGCAGGACGACAATAGTCATGGTGCGTGAAAGTGAAAAAGAGAAGGAAAAGTAAACTCCAGACAGATTTTCCACATGATGAAAGAGTAATATAGAGCAAACATTTGCTTTAGTTCATAAGGTAAAATCTGTACATCAGTACAATGGAAACTAAAATCAAATCTCACACTCTAAAGTACCAGCAGGTGAAGTGGAGCTAGAATGTCCTTCCTGATTTACATGTGAAACAGTAGCCTCATCATCAGCCACCGATGAAGGGCTTTCCAAATGCTTATTATATTCATCAATTCCAGTCATTTGATCATTAACAACATAACCGGGCCAATATTCATAGTATGAGAAACTTCCAGGTTCAGAAACCGCATATTTGTACAAATTAGTATTCGCTGCTGCATAAGCACTCTCCTGCACATAATTTGAAGCAATTACTTACATTGTACTAAACATCAAAGGAAAAAGCAAAAAATAAAAGCACAGACATTTTCATCCAAATTCAAGTCCAAAAGAGTAACGTTGAGATTCTAATCAAAACATTTTCTGAATCTAGAGAACAATGTTATGCCAACAGAAAAAGGTAGAAACTTTGTTATGCCCTTGAGTAAATTCATGCAACAATTAAATCTCGGTGGAGAGGCTTGTAATATAAGCCAACTTAATACATGGCGTACTTTCTGAAGTATTGTTTGGATCTTAAAAAAGGCTTAGGCCCTGTGTGAAGTTGATTTTTAGAGAAGTGGTTTTGTGAAAATTGATTTTTTTGGAGAATGTGAGGTCAAAAGTAGGGAAAAATTATGGGGAAATTTATGAAAAAATGATTTATTTATTTTTTTGAGAATGTGTGGCTGGAAATGAGTGTGGTGAAAGAGTGCTTTTAAAAAAATCAATTTCAAACCAGGGCTTAGTGACTATTAACGCTAGACTATTTCATTTGAGCCAATCTTGAAAAAGCGACTTGAGCTTTTGATACTTTTTGGTCAATAACACGAGCTAGAGCCCATTTTTGAAACTCAAATATTAAACATCCCAACGGAAGTCAAAAAATATTTAGTTCAATGTCCTTCAAAATGGAATAGCTAATAATGTACCTGAACATAAGGAGCATCTGCAAAAATGAAATTTCCATGATCATAGGTAAGACCTCCAAAATAATCCACAAAGCTTCCAATTGAATTATAAGGCATGGCAAGGTTTGGATAGTGAACTTCCATCTGTGAGTTCCAGTTCATTTTTGAAAAACAATTTCTGATGCACCAAAAAAGCAAAGATCAAACTTATCATTGTAACTCTTATTATTCCAAGAGTTATTGAAAGAGGTATGTATATCTACTATAATATCTTTGCCAAATTCAAGCACATAGATATAGCATATATGCAACTAAAATCAATAAAATTTGAGAAAATGTGAATTAAGCTCAATAGCACTATTTCCAGTTTAGTACATTTCTGCAAATCCTGAAATGAATTATCAACCAACAACTTTTCAGTAAAAGAGTTCCAAAATATTTGCAATGCATATTGTAATTAAATGATAATGTATATTAAAAAATAACTACACCATTTATTTTCACTTATATAGGAAAATAACCAAAAAAGACCTGTTTCAACTCAAATGGGTCAATATTTAGATTTCTACTGTAAAATTTAAATAAATATGGAAACTGAAGAAGATGATAACTGGACAAAGCCGAAAGAACTAACAAATATCAAGAAAATACTAAGGCATTGACATAATTTTCGAATTAATTTCCCAAATAATTTCATATATTGCCAACAAAGCAATAGAGAGATTCTACTGAGTTAAGATTTGGTGCATTTTCCTGAAAATTAAAAGGTTCCTATCAAATTTCAACACCGAGAAGAAATTAAAATCAATACCACGTTTTTATCAGCGATAAAACAAACCGCTAATCTCCGAACATAATTCAACACAGGGAAAACAAGTCAATCGAACAATCACCCAAAAGAAACACATTGTAAGAACAAATACAATCCTAGAGATTATATATAATACAAAAAAAATAGAATCTCGAAGAAAAAAAAGAAAGATTAAAGAACCGACATTGATCGCTTTCTGAACGCAGCTGATCAAAGCAAGATCCCTCTCTACCTCTCTCTCTCTGTTTCTGTATCTCTCTGTGTGTAGAGGTCATGAAAATGAGAGGCTACAGTGTTAATATTTTATAGATGGACAAAAATGCAGAACATCAGGATAGTGAGAGTTGATAGAAAGGGACAACACAATTTGCACAAGGTACAAAACATTACCTTCTCCACTCTTTTGCAATTATTAAAATTTCGTTAACTTCCATAAACTAACGAGACGAGCAAGCAAGTTCACGTCTGATAAGTAAAGTAAAAGAAACCGGCTATCTCCTTTTGCCTGCCTTTTTTTTTTTTTTTCCTCCCACAATTACATGGGACCATTACTCCTCAATGCAGAACTCAACAACCAATACTTCCAGTTCCCGGTAAAATGTTCTTCATACGAGGTTAGCATTCATTTTTTTTTAGGGAAAATAGCAGTAGACGTCTCAGACATTTGGATTTTTAACAGACTTTACTCTAATCTTCAGTTTATATCAGCGAAGGTCCCAAATATTTGAGAAATTTGCAATTGGAGCCCAAATGTATGGAATCCACTGACTTTTTTGATAATCGACCAAAAAAATAATTTTGATTATATTTTAACAATTTTTAAAGGGATAGAATGGTAACTTCATATTTTCTTATAATAAACAATTAAAATATTAAATAAAAAAAGAAGAATGATAAACACAGCCCTAGTTTTAGCTCCATTATTTGAAAAAAATTAAATTTGTTCATTCTTTCAAAATCCCCAAATTCGCATGTTTAATCCCAAATTCGAAAACCCATGTTCAAATTCCCAAAATTTTGGGCAGTAACTTTCAATGCTATGAAGAAACTCTCTCTCGTCTTCTTGTCCTAGTATTTATGAGACCCACTTTAGGGGGCATAACCTCCAAAATAATTCATCATGGTACAATTTATTTTGTGGTTTCTGAAGCCTTGGAGCTTGTTGAGCACTTGGGTAATTGATATACACTTATTCGAGTTCTAAAATATTGGCATTTCGTAATTTTTTAATGGAATTATATCCTAATTTATCATATAATGTGTTATTAGATGAAACTCGATGAATGAAAGTGGAATTGAAAGAAAGAAGCGAAAATGAGGCAAAATCAAGATTGATGACTAAATAGTAAATACTTAAAGTTATTTCAAAACTCACAATGAAGATTCGAGAATGATAGGGGTCAATTAGATGCAATTAGAAATCAAAATGAGTGAAATATGATTAAACTATTTTCACAATTCAATTTTCAGTAGCACAAGAATATTTCAGATTTTCAGTTGAAAATTGAAACTCATTTTTGGCCTAGTAAACGTTTAAATTAGAAAACAGTTATTACTAGTAAGTTATATCTTTTTGAATTATCTTTACAATCCTATTTGAATCACCTCAATCGAATATCGATAGAAAAAATTATGATAAAAATATTAAAAGGAGTTCAATACAAAATTTTACCCGCAGCGCCACCATTCTGTCTTTGCGGCGCCGCAGTGCCAATCCCATGTGCCGAGGCGTCGCATGGGTGTATTTAGGGCGTGTTTTGGCATGTTTTAAAATTCATAAAAACCCTATATTGGATACAAACGTGGTGAATAGTATAAGTACAAGTTTTTGACACTTTTGAGAGAGTTCCACACAATTTGGGGGAGGAGAAAAACACATAATCATTGAGATCAAAGAGTAAAAGCTAGAGTTCGAAAACTTTTGAGATTGAAAAAGATTCTTGTAACAAGATTCAATTCTTTTCATGATCAAAATTTCAAAACCCGACTATAAACTTTATACTTTTTGTTTTTCTTTCATTATTATGAGTAACTAAATTTATAGTTAGGGTGAACAATGTAATCTATGTGTGAACATTTATTTCTTTTATTCAAAATTCTAATTCTTTAAATGCATATGTGTTGATTTTATTTATGAATTTAATGCTTTGAATTCTTCAGCCAACTATTCAATGATTTTGTGAATCTATTACAAATCGAGATATGAGTTATAGATTTAGACACATAGTAAAATTCGATAATTTAGTATAACGCGTAGATATACTTATACTAATTATTGCGGTCATTAGATGAATTCTTAGAACTAATACTTCGTTTAACTAAAATTAATTCACATAAAGATATGGAATTGAATTAGTTAAATATATTCAATGAGAACTCGGGATTGGTAAATTGAATACTTTAAAAGAATTCGACTGAACACTACAATAGTAATAAATCTTGATTGGCGAATTGAAGAGGATCCATAGATAAAATTGTAAGTTATAGCATCCACATTCATGCTTTTAAAACCCTACTTCGATAAATCGTGTAAGTAGATAATTTAGTTTAGTTAGAATAATTAGACACCAATCACAAACTTTATTATTAGTTTTCGATCAAATTAAATTTAGCAATAATTTAACCAATTGTTAGATAATAGTACTCATGTGAATGATTTCCGGAAACATTGATCCACTATATTACTTGTTACGATTCATATATTTGCGAGATATAAAAATCGACAACGGTAATATCAATGACTTTGCTGGAAAATCAAGACTCTTTCTGGTGTTACCAGTTGCACTATTAGATGCGTTCTTTATTATTTGGATTTTTTCATCACGATTATCCAAAACTTTGGAGAAGCTTCAGGTAATGGTAACATTTGATTTTTATGCTCAGCGTGTTGGGAATATTGGGGGTTAATTAAATCAATAGCCACTAAATTTTATCTACGTTACCACTTGCTCTCTGAATAAAAAAAGGTTACTCAATACTCACTCATCTATTTAAATATTTATCTACCCATCACCCATTAACGAAAAAGTTCACTTATGTAACAGAAAGCTGACATCCCCTATTGACACTGTTAACTTGTGCCAGACTGTCAAAAGCAATTCAAACCAAACACACATTTTCTTTAATTTTAGACACGTTTTTACCCAAATGCCAATTTTCCCTAAATCAAATGCCCTGAATCCCAAATTAAAAACAAAGTTTCTTCTTCCCAAAAATTAGTCTACAATAATCTTCTTCCTCGAAAATGACAATCGACTTAAACTCTAAAAAAAAATCTAAGAAAACGACCACGAACAACAACCACCACCAACTGCTCCAAATTTCAGTTGATATCAATGCCTAGATAATGGAAAAGTGGAAGACTGAATCTTTTGTGCAAACCAAGACAAAAATGCAAGAAGCAAGGTTGCTAAGGCAAAGAATACAAGGGTAGTAAGAGGGTCAATTTCATTTATACCACCAAGGGCAAGTAAGAATTCATCAACTTTTTCATCTTGTTGGAGAAGTTTTGAAGTTCTAGCAAATATTACAATATATAAGTTGGGTTCTGAAATTTATTTATTTATTTTTTGCTAAAACACTTTACTTTTTGGGCAGCACTTGTTATACCAAATTCAGGTGTTTGCATGAACCACTGGAGATTAGAAATCCCCAATTCTAGTGGTTGCACTTCACCTGTGAATAGTGGAAATTTCAATTAATTGGGGACATGGTAGAATTTATTTCAACTCGACAATTTTGTTGATCAGAACAAGAAATCAAAATTCTTTCATTTTTCGAAGAATGTGAATTATGAACCTATGATTGGAATTGGGGAGGAATGAGCACATGAAGATTACCCATTGAATTTTTTTTTTTCAATTTCACACTTTTTATTCGTTTATTTACAAAATACAAATTTCTGATGTGGCTATGATTCACATATTTTGAATGTCATGTCATTTTTTTCATTTGCCACGTAAAAAATTTGTCCATCCGCACAAAGCTATGGTGATGGATGGATATATTAATAATATTTCGGTGAGGGTGGAAAAGGGGGATGGGGTTTGTAAAGGAGACAACCCTCTTTTTTATATCTTTGGTTTTTTTGGTTTATTTATTTATTTAATGTGGTAATTCTAAACTTACCATTTATCCTTCAATTTGATCAAAATTCATTTTTATTGGTCAACTAACGGAAACGTGGATGGATTACATCCATTTGGACTCCAACTACTAATTTTTCAAAGGTTTGGAATCAACGTTGGCACATACGAAAAGTTAAGGTAAAGTCTGCTAGAAACTCAAAGACTTGGGATCACTGCTACAATTTTTCCTTTTTATTATAAAATATAGTTTAGCAAAAAATCAATTTTTTAGAAGATTTTAATAAAAGTTTATATAGCACTTGTTTGATCCCTAATTTTTTAAAATATATTTTTCTTTCTTTTCTTTTCAACACACATTTTTCAATAAAATAGTATTACACGCAATTCAAAAACTTTTCCTTTATTTAAACAATATATTTTCTGTCAATCTACAATTCCAAATACATTTTACATAAAAAAACGAGGCTCAAAACAAACATATAATGTGTGATTGAAAATAAATTTGAGTAAAAATGAGTTTTGAAAAATGAAGATCAAAGATAAACTTAGTTAAGTTTAATTTTAAAGAAAGTCACTGATGACTAAAGGTACCTGCCGCACCCCATACCAGGTTAGTATTCATTGTCGTCGTACCTTGACACAAACAAAGAGGTGCAGACATGGGAGCTAAGGAGTGTGTCGCTTAACTTGGAATTGGAGGTGCTATGAGCGATTAACAAGAGGAACATACATAAAAAGGGACCTTGTAGGGATCAGAGATTGATCGGGGGCAAGGATGCAAATATGGTTTAGGGTTGCCCAATGATGATTTTTTCCCCTTAAATTCTTCTCACTTCTTAATGTTTTTTCTTACTCGAAATATTGTTTTTTTTTTATTTCACCATGCCTCATTATTAACCATAGGTCTACTTCATTTTTCCACTTAGTGCCATAACATTCTCGTGCCATGTTGGATCTCAAGACATCACCTTGTGATCCGTAACATGCCGCACCCCATACCAGGTTAGTATTCATTGTCGCCGTACCTTGACACAAACAAAGAGGTGCAGACATGGGAGCTACGGAGTGTGTCGCTTAACTTGGAATTGGAGGTGCTCTGAGCGATTAACAAGAGGAACATACATAAAAGGGACCTTGTAGGGATCGGAGATTGATCGGGGGCAACGATGCACAAATGGGTGCAAGGGATAAGTATGCAAATATGGTTTAGGGTTGCCCGATGATGATTTTTTCCCCTTAAATTCTTCTCACTTCTTAATGTTTTTTCTTACTCGAAATATTGAAAAAAAATAAAGTGGTACGGAGTAAAATTTTGACGCGTGAGAGTCACGCATCATTGTAAACTAGACAAAAACTATCCACTGGCGCTACTTGCTACATAAAGTATCGACTAAGTGTGTGAGGAATATCTTGGTTACCCTATCCATCACGGGATGGAAAGGTTACTCGCATTGTATCTGCAAAGAAGATTTTGTTGTCGAGATGTGAAAAGGATGAGAGATAAGGCACAAGTTTTTTGTTCCCTCATTTATGTATCTTCATTTTTACGTCTCTTTCCACAGTATCATTCATGTAATGTAACTGTGTAAGAGAGAACCAAACCTGGCGTGAAATGCAAGGATTCATACACCAATCCTTTTTTGTCACCACACATGACAAATTAATGGAACTAGCTATCATATGCATTTTTCAGACCCACTTTTCAGTTCATGGCATAGGCAAACCCAATATTTGTAAAATATATGGAAAGAAGGAAAAAATTTATTTGTTGTATTGCTTTGTGTTGTCTATGTTAAGATAAAGATTTCGTGTCCATCTAATAGGATTTTTGAAAAGTCAAAAATTACTTTTGAAATAAAAAGTTACTTTTGAATATGTTTGAATAATTTTTTTAAATGCTTTGTTTGGCTAAAATAACTTTGAATGAAAACTGATTTAAGGTAACTTCATTAAAAAAAAAAAATTTTTTTACAAAAAGTGAAAGCAGAAGCAAACCTCTGCCAAATGGGCCTTTCATACCGTTCAAAGGAGCAATTATATTTTAAGATTATTTTCAAACGAAATGGACACCTTAAAATTAAATTCTTAAGAATCAATTCTTAAAGTGTACTAAAATATATTGTGGATTGATTTTTTTCTTCTCTCTTTTTAATTTAAAAGGTTGCAATTTTGCATATTCACCTTTAAGAAAGGAGCATGGATTTATGCTATATTAGTTGGGATATTAGCAGGATTTATTTGTATTTGATTACTACACAACAATTTATTCGATTCTAGTCGAACAATGATTTTGCAATTTTTATTAGTAGCATTTTACACATCGATTTAGTGGTGGAAAACGAGTCCGTCTGCTCTAGCGATCCATGATTTGACTCGAAAAAAGTTCAAGCCAAACTGACTTGGAGTTCGTTTATACGAGCGTAGGCTCGGGCCCAGCCTAAAAAATGAAATTTAGCCCGAGCCTGGATGAGCCCACGAGCCACACGAGCCCAAATACAAGTCGGCTCGTATGTATGCTTGTATAGCCTGCCTTTTATGCCTGTTTTTGCAGTCTCGTTAATTGCATAATTTTTTTAGTTTCTAATTTAGTTGTATAATTTTTATATCTATCTTTTAAATTCTTGATTTAATTGCATAATTTTCTACTTCATTTTTTTTTAAATATTGTGCAAGTAGTATTTTATTATTGTGCAATTTTAACTCCGCATACAATGAATATAACTGTTCTGAGTTCCACTCCCACAAAAAAGGAGAGTTGTTACTTGATGTTTAAACCACTTGCATAATTAAATTTTTTAGTTTGTAAATTAATGACCACTTTGTAAAATTCAACTACATACATATGTAGTCCATATTTGATGGTCATTATTTTGATAAAATTGGGTTTCGAGTAGCGATTTTTTTGAGAATGTGTGGTTAAAAAGTAGAAAAAAATTGGGTTTATGTGCAAAATATTTTATTGTGTAAATGTGTGGTTAAAAACGGGTATCGGAATTAAAGATTTTTGTTTTAAAATAAGACAAACATGGGCTTAATTTTGTACTTTGTAAATTAACGATTAACTTTTCGTATATTCGAGTAAAAAAAATCAAGAAGTCTGCGATCCAGCTCAACTCGAGCCAAAAAAGCTCGAGTATTGTTTTTGACAAGCTAATACCGAGCTCCAAGTTTGGGCACACAAGCAGCTCGACTCGACTCGACTCGGTTCAGTTCGGCTCATTACTATCACTACATCTATTGATAAACCAAGGGACCACATGGATTGTGCACCTGATTTGCCTTATCAATATAATTATAACGAGTTGACAAAACTTTCTACAAGAAAATTATTAACAATTCAGCTAAATCATCTTAGACAAAGTTCTTTTGAGGTAATTTTAAAACGAATCAATGTCCTTTTGCCTAATTTTACTGTCAAGTTGAAAGTTCTACATAAATATTGACTACAATTGTTGATTGTCATTCCACCGTCTAAGTTGTCTCTACTTAGCAATGACTCAACTAGAGTTGAGTCAGGCAAAGTTCAAAGATTTGAAGTAATTAGGCAGCCAATATGCCCAAATAGGTCACTCGGTTAGATTAGTTCGTTTGTGATGAATATTGGCGAGCTTTATATCATATTGTCTGGATGGAACACTTCGATTTCTTAGTCGGACCACCATCCTCTTGTGATTCGCTTGTGTGGTTTTCTTTTTGAGAGAGTTCAACATTCAAGCATACATTTGCAAGTCATTGTTAATAACGTGTTATTTGTGTGTAGTTGTGACTGCGTACTGAAAGTCTGAAATTCATATTTTGTAGATAAAAATATAAGTTTCAAAGCCCATATTACTTGAACTTGTACCGTCACAATTGCTTTCGTCCTCACATGTTACTCAATAGGCAATTTATTGAAACATTCGAAAGGCTGGATGCTATTAAGATTTAATTAATTCGTGCCTAAAAATGATAGAAAACATTTTTGATACAAGAGTGTTTGATATCGTAACAATAAATAATAGAACAAGAATAAAGGAAACCATCCTTGATTTTGTAGTTGAGCTTGTCTTAAAAGCCAAACTTTTTGCTCAAATTAACAATAAAAAGGAGATTCTGTTTGTGTGAAATGGGAGAAATTTCCCAGAATCTCGAGAAAGAAAGTAATTCTTCAAACAATAAATAGGAGATTATGTTAGCTTATTTTCACTTTTAGATTTTAGAATAAGTAGTCTACTAATATTTTATAAATATAGAGTTCACTTATCTATAATTAAGAAAAAACTACTTATTCTTATTTTTAAAATAAGCAATTTACTTTTTATTTTCTTTATTTTTTTCTAAGAGTGATTAATGGTTTCATCCTCTCCTCGTAGAGGAGACTCGGTCTAATAAGTTTATTTTGAAAACATGATTAAATGATATATATGTTGTCTTTTCTAATCATTTAAGTTCTCTAATCAAACGATTCAACATGATACATGAGCAAACAAAGATCACCACCACATTTTTTTTTTATAATAAAATTTTGATATCTGGTGAGATCAAAAATCAACTTTTACATATCAAAAGTTTATTTTGATTTTTCAAAAATTACGCCAAAAAGTCTAAAGAAGCTATTATTAAATATATATGAATAATTTTCTAATCGTGTTACTAACTATCACGATACTGGAAAACATTTTTTACAATGAGCATAAGCTTAAGAAAATTTAACTTTAAGTAAATTAGTCAGGGTTGAACGTGCATTGCACGTTATTCTGAAACACTTTATTAGTTTTGTAAAAGTTTGACGAGTCTTAAACGAATTAAAGAAAATGAAATTTAGGATAGAAATTTAAGGGAAGAAAATTGTATAATCAAAACTCAACTTCTATAATTCAATTTTTTTTGTGATGATGAAATACTACAAATAAATAACATTTTTATACTCTATTTGATACATAATCATTAATTGCAAATACAAGAATTTAAACACTCATTAAAATTCTCAAATACATGAATAAAAATAAATTCATCGATAATAACTCTATATTCATGTAGATCAAAATTTATCAAATCAAGATTCATTAAGTCTAGATTAATGCGAATGTTAATTAACTGAGAATTAATAGCACGAAATTCATACATGATAATAATTTTGTAGTATTTATTACATATTAAAAAAATGAAAAGTAAGATATTATCGAAATAATTTAATTGTAGTATGGTTAAAATCATCCAAAAAGATTTATGATATTTAATATTGGCTATATATATTCACACCACATTTTTCTTATAAGTGCAACACATTTTAATTGCATAAACTGTTTTATTACCTTTAGTTCTTATCACACTTATGTCCTCGAGTTTTTTCATTGTATTTTTATCCTGACCCTTTCATGAATTAGTATATCTTGTCTCTGATTATGATATTTGTCAAAAAAAAAAAAAATTGAGAGGAAACAAAAAATAAAAAATATTTATTTGCGCGTATTTAATAAGCAAAAAAAGAAAACTCAAAATTATGATTAAACACTCGTCCATCGTTTTAAAGCACAATAATAAAACTTCTGGATAAAAATCGTTATTAAAGACAAGTTTCGCTAATTAATGAAAGACTAATGATAAGCAAGAGATGAAAAAAAATTTTAACAATATAAATGTCACGTTGAATAAAGATTAGAGGTCAACAATACGTCGTGTTAATATGATTACCCTTTAA
>CAIGRP010008659.1:0-10138 GCA_903798385.1 Fraxinus cuspidata | reverse complement strand
TATTTTGTTAATCTTATATCTTGGTACAAAATCTTCTAACTTGCCAAGTGCCCAATAAAGAGGTTGGTTGAGATATGTCACATTACATGATAGAGACGTGTGCATGCAACCTACCATTTTCTACACCTTCATCCCACACGTTTCCCCACAATGTACCAGCTCTTGTATAATTGCCTATGTATATAGTTACATCACATGATAGAATAGACAAAACTATATATATATACATGCATTGTACAAAAGCAGAGGTCGTAAAAGGAAACAGATGGAACGTGATTTTTGTTTTGTCTTCCAATATTAAAGCAAGCTAACAAGGTAGGAAATGGGGTGCAATTGATTTATCCCGTTTAAATTATTTTTCTTTCATGTTTATGAATTTTTATACTTATAAAAGTTAAATATATGATATGATATTCTATGATATGATGACGTGGCCATACCGGTACAAATGATATGATATGATATGAGCTCTTACCGATGAACACACAAACAGAGGAAGAAAAACGTGATTTTGAGATTTTCATCTTTCCAGAATTTAATTAATCTAATAAGGTAGGAAACGAGGTGCAGTTGAATGTTCCCGTTTAAATTATTTTTCTTTCATGTTGATGAAATTTTATACTTATGCAAGTTAAATATATGATATGATATGATATGATGATATGGTCATTCCGGTACAAATGATATGATATGATATGAGTTCTTACCGATTTCTAAAGATATGATGATGGTTCTTGACGCATGATTTAAATATTTTATTCAAGATAGCACCATATTTTTATGTCCTACTGAGTATTCCCATATACTCACCATTTTCGCTACTCCACTGAGGTTAGAACGGGTCGTTGGTTGGTGGGCGATGAAGTGAAATCGTTGTGCCAGACATTTATTGAGTATTCCCATATACTCACCATTTTTCCCTACTCCTCATAGGTTAGTACGGGTCGTGTCGGAGTGTAGCGATTCGATTGAGTGGTTGTGCCTCTATTTGCTGGACGAAAGCCTACAAATTTAGAGCGTAACTATGTTCTTTTAAATTTATTTCAAGACAATTATTTATAATTAATTTCTCATACATGTTATTTGTACATGGATATGTTTGGTTTGCAATTTAGGTAAAATCTGAATTTGATGTTATTCCTTCGACTGATTTCACTGATTAAAGGTATTTGACTTTTTGTCTTTACTGCCTAATTCATTTCAAATTTCAGAGTAACATTTGAGTGGTTGTCATATCCATGCAGTATTATAAATGTCTCATGGCCATGAGATGTATAGTGTTTGGATTTTAATTTAATAAGGGAAGCTTTTGATAACTATTCTTGTCTTCTCCCGGTTGCCATTTTTTTAAATTAATTGTTTAGTTGGCTGTTGAACATGGTAAAAAAAATACTTATCGTTATAATTTTATCCAATAAAATGGGTAACGATTCATATGTAGTTCTATACAAAAATTTGGGTCGTTACACATCATGAGTTTAAGAACCCTTGGAAAGGGGAGGCTTATGGGAAAAAGGCCATAGATGGAAAAATTTTAGTGAAAAGAATATCTCTAAAGAAGAGACCATCAATACAAGAACCTCTAAAAAATGAAGTCCTCTGAAAAAGAGGTCATAAGTGAAAAAAGCCTTTGGAAATGGGAGGCCGTATAAGATAGAAAACCCTTGTAAATGGGAGGTCTCTGAAGAATAGGTCATTAAGACAAGAACCCTTGAAAAATAGAGGCCTCTAAAGAAAATGTTAAGTACATAAACCCTTGTGAAGGGGAGATCCCTGAAAAAGAAGCCATAAATAAAAGAATTCCCATAAAGGAAAGGCTTCTGAAAAGAGCTTGTGAAGGGAACAACCTCTAAAGAAGAGATGACCCCTAAATAATAGGTCGTATTTGATGAATTAAGAGATCTCATCCCTGAAACTTTGGACTTCGTCTCTATACAAATATTTCATCTATTTTTATAGGCTTCATCCATGGAGCACGAGACTCTAATGCTACAACTATTATCTTTCCAAGTGTGAAAACATCATCTCGTCTATGCATCAGTTCCTCCACCATTCAAGGTCTTAACCTTGCATATGCATCATATTCTCTGCCATGCAAGGTCTTATATCGCCTATACTTCAGCGTCTCTACCATGCAAGGCTTCATCTTGCCTATGCATGCAACTTCTCATATCGCTTATGCATCAGGGCCTTTGCCATGCAAAGCTTCATCTCACTTATTGATCAGGGCCCAATGCATCAATGCTTCCACCATGTAAGGCCTCATCTCACCTATGCATCAGGGTCTCCACCATACGAGGTCGTATCTTACTTATATATCAGGGCACCCACAATGCAAGGCCTCATTTTGACTATGCATTAAGGTTTCTACAGTACAAAGGCTTCATCTCGCTTATGCATCAGGGTCTCTACCATGCAAGCCTCATATCCACCTATGCATCAGCACCTGTTAAGCAAGGCTTCATCTCGCCTATGCATCTGGGCCACAACCATGAAAGGTTTCATCTTGCCTATGCATTAAGACCTCTGCTATGCAATGCCCAATGCATTAGCGCTTCCGTCATGCAAACTATAATTTCTTTTATACATCAGGACCTCCACTATGTAAGGCCTCATCTCACCTATGCATTAGGGCCTCCGTGATACATGGTTTAATCTCGTCTACGCATCAAAGTCTCCTCCATGCAATGTCTCATCTCCCCTAACCATTAGTGCTTCCGCCATATAAGCTTTATTATCGCCTATACATCTACACCTCCACAATGCAAGGTCTCATCTAGTCTATGTATCAGCTTTAGCTATGCAAAATCCCTTCCATGTATGTTTCAAACATCACAGAGGGAAGTCTTTGCACGGAAGAGTCACCCCTTGTAATTAAGTAAATTATCCTCAAAAGAAGAGGCCCAATGAACCCAAATGGGGCCCACTTTGATACCTACGAAGCTTACCCCTTCCATTGATGGATCAAACACCATGGATGAAGGCTTTGCATGGAAGAGCCAGAACTTTGTAAAGATGTAAATTTGCCTTGGAATGAGAGGTGTGATGCATTCAAACATGGCCCACTTTGAAACCTACGAGGTATACCCCTTCCATGGATCAATCAAACACCATGTACGCCTTTGTACTGAAGAGTCACCCTTGTAAAGAATTAAATTAGCAGAAAGAAGAAGTGTGATGCACCAAAATGGGGTCCACCTTGAAACCTACTAGACATATCCTTTCCATGGATTAATCAAATGCCATGTACACCTTTGTACTGAAGAGATACCCTTGTAAAGAATTAAATTAGCAGAAAGAAGAAGTGTGATGTACCCAAATGGGGTCCACCTTGAAACTTACGAGACATACTCTTTCCATGGATAGGTCAAACACAATAAATGAAGTCTTTACACAAAAGAACCACCCCCTTGAAAATAAGTAAATTAACCTCAGAAGAAAGGTGGGATGCACCCAAATGGGGCCCACCTTGAAACCTACGAAGCATACCCATTCCATGGATGGATCAAACACAATGGAGGAAGCTGTTGAACGAAAAAGCCTCTCCTTTGCAAAGAAGTAAATTAGCCCGAAATATGAGGTGCATTCAATCAAATGGGACCCATATTGAAACCTACAAGGCATACCATTTCCATAGATGGATCAAACACCATGTAGGAAGCCTTTGTACAAAAGATCCATCTATTGCAAAGAAGTAAACTAACCTCGAAAGGGGAGGTGTAGTACACTCAAACAAGGCCTACCTTGAAAACTATGAGGCATAGCCCTTTCATAAATGGATCAAACACCATGGAAGAAGCCTTTGCACAAAAAAGTTTCCAACTTGCAAAGAAGTAAATTAGTCATGAAAAGCGAAGTGAAATGCACTCAAATGGGGTCCACCTTGAAACCTACGAGGCATACCCTTTATATGGATGGATCAAACACAATGAAGGCAACCTTTGTATGGAAGAGCCACCCCCTTGAAAAGAAGTAAATTAACCTCAAAAAGAGAGGTACAATGCACCCAAATGGGGGCTGCCTTTAAACTTATGAGGCATAACTTTCCATGGATGGATCGAATATCATGGAGGAGGCCTTTGCAAAGAAAAGTCACTCCTTGTAAAGAAGTAAAATAGTCTTGGAATGAGAGGTGCGATGCACCTAAATATGGTCCACATTGAAATGTACGAGGAATATCCCTTCCATTGACGGATCAAACACAATCGAGGAAGTATTGCACGGAAGAGCCACCCCGTTTTAAAGATGTAAATTAACCTCGGAATGAGGGGTGCAATGCACCCAAATAGGGCCCGTATTAGAACGTACGAGGCATACCCTTTCATGGATGAATCAAACACCATGTAGGAAGCCTTTGCACGAAAGAGATACCTTCTCGAAAGAAAGTAAATTAGCCTCGAAAGGAGAGATGCGATGCATCCAAATGGGGCAGACCTTGAAACCAGCAAGGCATATCCCTTTTATAGATGGATCAAATACCATAAAGAAAGCCTTTACATGGAAAAGTTGACCCCTTGTAAAGAAGTAAATTAGCCTCGAAACAAAAGGTGCGATGTACCTAAATGGGTCCATGTTGAAACCTACAAGGTATGCTTCTTCGATGGACGGATCGAACACTATGAAAAAAAACCCTTGCATGGAAGGCCCTCGTCCATGTTCAATTTAGCATAATCAAAGGTTGCATCTTCACCAATGGGCTCTCTCTCATTAAAGGTATAGCCCAAGTTCAATTTAGCCTCATCACTAATGGGCTCTCCCTCATGCAACCTCATCAAAGGCTGCCTTTTTCCCAAAGGTTTCCTCATCATGTACATCCTCATCTAAGTTCAATTAAGCCTAATGAAATTCTGCATCTTCACCAATGGACTCTTCCTCATACAAGGGCCTTGCCCAAATTCAATTCAGCATCATCAAAGGCTTCCTCTTCCCTAATAGTTTCCCCCTCATGTAACGGCCTCATCCAAGTTCAATTTAGCCTAATGAAAGTTTGTCTCTTCACCAATGGACTCTTCCTCATATAAGGTCCTCGATCAAATTCAATCCAACCTCATCAAAAGCTGTCTCTTCCCAAATGATTTTCCCTTCATGTGACGGCCTTGTCCAAGTTCAATTTAGCCTAATGAAAATCTGCCTCTTCACCAATAGACTCTTCCTCATACAAGGGCATCACCCAAATTCAATCCAGCCTCATCAAAGGTTATCTCTTCACCAATGTACTCTTCCTCATGCAGGGGTCTCGTCTCAATTCAACCTCATCAAAGATTCCTCTTCACCAACGAGCTCTTCCTTATGCAAGGGCTTCATCAAAGTTCAGTCCAGCCTCATCTAATCCTGTCTCTTTAGCAAAATACTCTCCCTTGTACAATGGTCTCGCCCAAGTTCCATTTAGACACATTGAAGGCTTCTTTTTCAACAACAGGATCTCCCTCATTTAAGGGTCTTACCCAATTCAATTCAGTCTAATCGAAGGACGCCTCTTCACCAATGTGCTCTACCTCATTCAAGGGCCTCGTCCAAGTTTAATTCATCATCATCAAAGGTTGTCTATTCAACAATGGGCTCTCCATCGTACAAGGACCTTGCCCAAGTTCAATTTAATCTCATCAAAGGTTGCCTCTTCAGCAACAGGCTCATCCTCAATGTAAGAGCCTCACCTCAACTCAATTCAGTCTTATCACAGGCTTCTTCTCAACAACGGGCTCGTCCTCAATGTAAGAGCCTCATCCCTGCTCAATTCTGCCTTATCATAGGCTTCATCTTCGACCACAGGCTCGCTCTAATTGTACGGGCTCCACCAAAATGAATTTCAACCTTATTATAGGCTTAATACACACAATAATGCTTGCCTTCATGCAGAGGTATCACCTTAAAATAGGTTCACAATCTGCTACAACAATTTACTCGTATTCTAAGTCCATGCATTCTATAAATAATCATATTTTGACTTGGGGACTATTGTGCTACATTATGCTTTGCAATCGAAAGATTATAAAAGCACAGTTCAACCAACATAAAAAAACCCATGCCAAAGCACCGCCTCTTAAAAAATAACATGCGGCATGAACAAGAAAAAAAATTTCATCTCAATAGTCTACGCCACGTGTTTTTCATCCAATGGTTCTTATTCCTCCCCTTCTACTATAAAAGCTTACATATTGAGCCATTCAAAGGTAATGCAAATTTAGACTTCCATACTATAACTTTTAAGTCCCTCTTTACTCTCTATATTATCCTCGGATCTGAAACCCTTTTTACTTAAGTGGCTCACGTTTGAAGCACGTCCCACACAATATTATTCTTACAGATGTTGACTTGACAATTCGAGTGTGCACGGCGGCCTCCACAACCAAAGAAGATGGGCCACGTGCTTTAACGGGTTGTCCTAGTGTGTAGGAAGAGCTACGTGAACGTAGGGAGGATCCGAAATTTATTGACAACATCACCCCTAAAAAAAGTGAGATCAACACCAACCACTTCCATGAGTATTTGTACAACAGTTCTTTTGTATTAATAAATCAATATCTCCGCTTGAGGGCAAACTTGTATTTGGCAGGAATTTGCCTCAAAGTCTGAACAGCTTCCAATAATTCATTGAATTATATTTTTTCATTACAAGTTTGAATTTCTTACGTCCAACTTATTGGCATTGATAAAAATATGAAACGATTGTAATTTCACACTCCAACTTGCCATTCATGTAATTTATAAAAAGTTATACTTGAAACATAATATTCAATTTGTGACCCAGTGATCCAACTAATGAGTCATTGTCGTGTTAAAAATTAGCTAATATATAGGCTCTATTTGACCGTCATTTTTTTGAGAAGAATGATTTTTTAAAAGTGTATGATTAAAAAGTAGAAAAAAAAATTTTGAATTTACGTGAAGAATAGTTTTTTGTGAGAATGTGTGACTGAAAATGAGTATGAGGAAAAAAATGAGTTTTAAAAAAAAAATGGTTAGCAAATACGAGGATATTCCTTTAAAAGTAAAATTGAGTAATAAATAATAAATAAATAAAATGTCTTTTAACAGGAAAATAAATATCATGTGATTCATTAGCATTTAAGTTAAGCAAAATATTATTATGAGTTTTAAATCAATCTTTCATTTTCTTTGTCGTTTGTTTTCATTCTCTATATTATTGTTTTATGGCCTTGAGTTTATGAGTTTTCTAAAGCAATAATATTATAGCATGTTAAACTTGTATTGAGATAGTTTCACCGTTAAATTCGAAATGATTATCACGTGTTATCCTAATTGACGATACATGTCCCAGCTAACTGTCTAAATTTGTCTATAAATAAAGACTTCCGTAAAATATATAAGGTACTCTTAGAGAACATTCTCTACACACGTCTATTCGCACATACCCACTTGGCACACATAGCTTTCATACAAATCTTGCAGAATCATTTTTTCAACTAAACGTCCGACAATGCAATTTCGTGAGTAATATTTAATATTATTTACCTGACAAAAAAATATATTGTCGGAATATTGTGAGATAAAATAAAATTAATTTGAAAGGGGCGTTTTAGAAAATGGGTCTAGACAAGTGACTTTATATATCAATATTATAGTGGTATTTGTCTGTTTCTTAACAACGTAGCTGTTGAAAGAACACCTCAACTATTCATCCAAATCGGCAAGAATAATAGTGGAAGCATTTAAATTGATTTCTTTTCAGTTAGTTCTTTGTATAAGCACAACCATCCTTAACTGATCTCTTCAAATAAATTTAAACACACTCTGTCGATAGTTAATAAAAAAAAAAAAAAATCGTGAATCAAAATTGAATTTATATCTACTTTTATTACTTCTATATGATATCGCGAAGTTTTGATTTAGCACAACAATTAATAACTAATTGATGAAACTGCTAGAATAATGTTACAAAATCAATTTCAGCAAATTATGAAAATCTAAACAAAATATTGTGGAATGACAGAAAATGAAAATTATTAGACTATGTTTGAGAAATATTTTTTATGTACTTTTAGGAATTTGTTTTAGGAACATCGGTGAGGATCACAATATATATGTAGATATAATGAGTCCTAATTGTCTATTAGAAATGTTTTCCAAACATAGCTTTGTAACTTTTAAAAATCTTTTCTTAAGAAAAAAACTGTTGGAAACTGAATTAATCATGAACAGCGAAAAATAAAACAATTTTCAATTTTCACCAAAGATCTGCATTGTGATTAAAGAGAAAATGTAATAAGAATTATACCTTTGATAAATTCCACAAACTCATTTACTTTTTCTTGAACTCCAATGATCACGATCTGCAATTCAAGTTGTCCAATTGTCCAGCCTCCTATGGTATCCACACAGAAAACAAGAATGACGAATATGATTTTCTTTTCTTGTGCTAACAAGAATAATAAATTATTTCTCTACAATTTTCAAACCCTAGCAGTCTATTAATATAAGTTCAAGCGGGCTTGATCCGATTTTTAAACTTAACTTGGTCCAATAGTTAATTAATAAAATTAATTAAATCTGGTCCACGAATTAATTAATTCAATTAATTAATCCGGGCCTATTAATAAGCAACTTAATTAACTAATTATTAAATACTTGTCAATTAATTAATTGGTAAATCTCATTCTTCAAGTTCTCTTTTGTGTGTGACCCTTTAGGTTTTCAATCACGATGTCTAACGACGTGAATTATTATTTTGATCTAATCAAAGTCGATAAATTAAAACACCAATTTTAATTTATCACCAATTCACATTCATCTTCCTAGATTGACATCTAACAATGTGTTAGGGCAATATATGTGATGGAAAATGTCTCGTAGTGTGACAAAACTAAACTTGTTCTTTTACCGTGAAACTATAATCACTTCGTCAATATGATTTGATCAATTACGAGATATGGATATGTGTCAATCTCAATTATCAAGCATATCTTCTATCCCACCGTTAAGTCAATGTAAGTCGAAAACTCCTTTTCGACTTATGAGTTCACCTTGGTCAAGGATTTCATTATCAACTTAACTGGATAAAATGTAGATCATAATCTTTTACTATCTAAGAGTAACAAATCCTCTATCGATCATTCACAACCTTCATATTATTCTTGACATAATCGAATGATACTGTATTAGCGACCCTTGGCAAAGTAACATCCAATATCACCAAAGTATGACAGTCCTCATACACACTACCGAACGTTAGATATTAACCACTGGCACTCAGATAGTTATTCATGTGAAATCTCCCAAGCGGGTCTCCAATGTTTTGTTCTCTAACAAAACATCAACGTGTTCATTCAAATGTCACCACATTTTAACTTGTGAGATCAGCTACTTACTTCACAAGTAAGAACCGCCACACGTGATGGTCTATCCGTAATAACGATATTCGTGTCTCGTTATTACTTCGACCACTGACGATTTAAGATTCAGTCATATGTAATTTATATATCACAATCACAACTCATTGTAATTAACATATCACCAAGACTTGAATCTACAGATTCTATTATTTAATTTATTAGAATATTAATTAAATCAAACATAATTTCAACAATTGAAATATAGAGACATCGTTTCCCGTTAATAATATGTCTTATACATAAAATATTATAAATACGACTACGCTCCCACTATCATCTTGTAAACACATAGTTCGTCTTCATTTTTTTATAAAATCAAACATTTTTTTTGACATCCATTTTTCATAACTCAAAGTTATGGTATGCAGCTATTGTAAGCAAAATTCAAATGAACTTTAAAATGGTTACAGGCAAAAAGGTTTCATCAAAGTCAACTCATTGTCTTTGTTTATAACCTTTTGATACTAGCTTTGTTTTGTATGTAGAGATGTTTCCATCTAGTCGACATTTTCATGTAAACTTATTTACAACCTATGGATTTTATCTCTTTAGGAGGGTCGACCAAAGTCCAAACCATATTTTCATACATTTAGTTCATTTCGAATTCTATGACCTTCTGCTATCTCTTTAAGTCACCACTTGACTTTATTTCTGTGTCATTAGTAGTTTCTTCATCCTCGATGACCAATGCCTTATTAGTAATCATGGATTCGTACCTTCTAGGAGATTGAATGATCCTACAAAATTTACACGGAGTTAACGCGTCCTCAAAAGTCTCTACTTCCTGA
>CAIGRP010008654.1:0-15912 GCA_903798385.1 Fraxinus cuspidata | reverse complement strand
TTAAAATATTTACAATGTGTGAGTATAAAGCTGCGATCCTTGACACCAGGCATAGACTTCACCCTATATTTATACCTTGCTTTCCTTCTATAAATCAACCTTTATTCGCTTTTATAATTTTTTCAATTTACCTTTTCATGGTTTTTTTAGCAAAGTTGGTGGAATCCCAATAAAACACTCCAACGGCTATTTTAGCAAGAAAGCTCCCGTATAATTACGCTCCACAATTATCGGCTTCAATCACACGTGTATTGGTCTGGTTGGTGTTATTTCTCGTATCGGTCCCACATGCATTTGCCAGCTGTAAGAACTCCTCCCAGTCGAAAAAGACACAATGATCACAACGTATAAAAAAAAGTTGTCATGGCCAGCCCAAAGTAGTCACATGCGAAATGGGCCCAATCCAGTCTGTTGAATCGCCATAGTCTCCTCTTTTGTTCCTAATTAGCATGGGCCCACTCATATGTCGAACCTTCTTTAACCTCTTACATAATAGGAGCCTTAATACTAATATTTTCTCACTTTCTTCGACAATTGTCCTTTAATTTTCTGCAATTTCCTCTCTCTAGAGTTGCCATGGAGTACAAGGTGGGATTTTTAGTTGCATTGATCTGCATTGTGGTGGCTGGTGTTGGAGGCCAGTCTCCGGCGTCTGCGCCGTCCAAAGCTCCGGCAGCGGCTAAGGTTTCTACGCCGCCTGCTGCTTCACCTACGAAGCATAAATCTCCAGCTCCAGTGGCGGCTCCTATTTCAACTCCTGCGGCTTCAGTTCCTGTGAGTTCATCACCGACAGTTTCCACTCCAGCTCCTGTAAGTTCTCCACCGACAGTTTCCACTCCGGCTCCTATAAGTTCTCCACCGACAGTTTCCACGCCGGCTCCAGTGAGCTCGCCTCCAGCTCCCGAGCCAGTCAGCTCACCGCCGCTGGTTGCTCCAGTCCAGTCTCCACCATCTCCGGCTCCCGAGGCGGCCACACCACCAGCTGAATCTTCTCCACCAGCTCCGGCTTCTGCGCCACCGAGTGAGACTCCGGCTAAGGCTCCGGCTCACAGCAAGAAGAAGAGCAAGAAGAAGACTTCACATTCGCCTGCTCCGGCTCCGGAGCTGGTGAGCCCACCAGCACCTCCAACCGAAGCACCCGGACCTAGTGCCGATTCTACCTCCCCAAGTCCTACTTCACTTAACGACGAGGTACATTTCTAAATTCTAATTCCTCCCCTAATTTTAGTATTGCCTGACCTTTAGTGCTGAATTGGTATTTTGCATCCGGATCTGGTAATACGTGCTGTTAATTTCTCATTTTTATTTGAGTTTTGCCTTGATCCATTAAATTATTGCAAAAACAGAGATTCGAAGAAGACAGTGCTTATCAAAAATTACGTAATTTTTGTAGTGAAGAATTTTTTAGATCTGTGAGGTGAACAGGATCACAGTGTTTCGTGCCATGCCATTGATAAGCTTGTAGTTACATAGCTAATTCATCAAAGAATACCAGTGCTTTTTGGTGGTGCTCTCTGTTAATGTGCGCACTGGTGGTACACCATAGCATAGTGACATGAACGGATGTGCGGCAAAAGAAGTAGACGTACAATGCCCACTAACATTGTCTCGATGCGTCAAAGTTTATCACTCGGCGCACGTTAGCATATGTTGGTCTGAGGGGAAAAAAAATAATCAATTATACTGTCTTCAGCAACAAACACGGCGGATCCGATTCGTTAAATTGAGCACATCCTTCTGCACGAAGCTCCGTTTGCCTTTACTAATTTTTACAATATATTATTTTGTCAAGTACATAACATTGAGATTATGATACTAAAGAGTTGCATGTGGGGTTATGATTTTGAATTTTATTAATTGGTGATAAATTTCCCATTTTGGTGCAGAGTGGAGCAGAGAAATTGATGAAGAGCTTGCTGGGAAGTTTGGTGTTGGGAGGGGCCGTGTTTGGCTGGCTCCTCTTCTAGAATACACGATTATTTTGAAAATCTTTTGGCCCCCCCGACCCTGCTTCATTAATCGGATAGTTTTTCTGTTTATTATGATATATAGCGGTTTTGATTTGAGTCAGATTGGGGATTTTGCCACATTGGCTCTCTTTGTATTCTTTGGGCATACAGTTTGAGGGGAGAGTTGTACTTTTTGTATCGACTGCTTTGGATTATCATTGTCATCTTCTATTATTGTATTATAAATTGATTATTCATTACTTAAAAGTGTCAGCTACTCTCTTTCTTTTTTCACTTGTGACGTCCTCTCCGCGCTCACTAGAAAAATATAACTTCAAAAGCTTTATATTGCTGGAAAGTGGAAACAATGAGTATTAAAGGGACAAATGAATTTAGAGCACCCAATACTGTTAGTAAAAGAACCGACGCTAATTTCTTAAATCACGAATAATAACTAAAAAAACCCATAATACCAATGAACCATTTTAAGAAGAATAATGTTAGGTAACCCCCACTTGTTCTTAACATCACTCGTATTTAGCACGAGAAGTTACCAAATTGATCATTAATGTTAAGATGCAAGGTTCATAGTCACCTACTGATGCTAATCACGAGCGATATTATGTAGCATTACTCTTTTAGTTAGTTTACTTCCTAGTTAACACCTATATCCATTCCCACTTGCCTCAATTGCCAACACAATTTCGCTTCTATAACAAACTTAAACAGGCTGTCACCATCTTTGAAAATGGCATAAACAACATAAATCACATGTGTGTCAAAAATGATACTAGAATTAGGTTTTGTTCAAAGGAGGTGATTATAGAATAGAATACAAGTGGCAAGAGATGACAGCCTTGTAGCAAGTTAAGACAAAAACTTGCAGGGCCTTTTTTTTTTCTTTTTTAGAGCTTGGATTTTGGAAGTTCATGTAACCTTCTTTACAACAAAGACCTCAATAGATAGTGCATGGGCTATAATTTTCTAATGGATCCCTCCCCAACCATACACTTAAAATCTATGTTTCTTTTGCTTATTTTGATTCTGTTTTTTTATCAATTTTGTGAGAAGGGATTAAGTCGTTAAAAGTTAATTTCCAAAAACTGCACATTGTAGAATTTGGTTGTTAATGATGCCTAACAGAAAACTAGATCTTGTTTTAATTATTGGAAATGGCAGGTTCTTGTGATGCACTGTAGAATGCAAGGTGTAAGAAAGCAGTACAGAAGCGTTGCTTTAACTTCTGTGGTATATGCAGCAGCAAGTGCTGTGAACACAAGGAAAACAACTCGGAGTGCCCTTGTTACAGAGACGTGCTCAACTCTAAAGGCAAACTCAAGTGCACGTAAAACCTCGCGTGTCCTCCAAATGTTATTTCGATTAGAAAAGATTCTACTATACGAATTTGTAACTACGTTAAAAAACAACTTATTTACTTTCAGCTGCTTCTCATGTAGTAGTAACATGTTCGTACTTTTGAGCTCTTCTGTGAAACTTCTTCGCGCAGATAGGCATATTTGCAAATTGACAAAGTAATTTGGGAGGGAGCTTTAAACAGGGAATGAGGGACAGAAGCATATGTAAGATGTCACATAGTACATTGGTGTGTCAAGCATTGTATTTCTACCATTACATTTTCCAACCAAGGGTCACTACAAGCTAGGCAGCCTATGATGACACTGTTGGACGATAATAGTAGTGACCCGAACACTAAGAAGTATACTGATACATACATGGTTTTGAACCTTCGACGGGAATAATTTCAAGGAAATAAACCTTAACCATCCTCTGCACGAGGACTTAAATACACGGTACAGAAATGACTAGCCATATCAACCCCCCCAAAAGTAAAGGTCGAAAAGCTTATGTTTTATGCATTGCGTAGCAATCATTTGAAACGTGACGCAGTCTGGAACCCCAGATCAAAAAGATTAGTGAACTATCAGACTATTGCACATTTTACAGGCATTTTAAAGTGCTGATCTGTCAGTTTCCCGTGGTTGTCAACCTATTGTTTTTTCCAAGCCATCTGGAAAAGGTAATGCCCCGTGCTATGAGGTATACAATGAAACAGACGTATGCAGCTGTAAAGACGACTACCACAGATGTAAATATAACTCCACTCCCTTCAGAAGAGAAAAAATCCACCAGAAGGTACCCGTTGATCACTATCACCAAAGCAGCCACAAGCCATGATATAATCTACAAGCAGAAATTCATTAAGTTAAAAACCATAAGTTGCTTGGGCCAAGTAAGAGCTGAAATAAACAAGTCTAGGCAATAAAACAAGCACGCTTGAAATATGATAAAATCAATTTCCTTCACTCTTAAGATCTTGTGAACTGCAGAATTGTCATGAGAATGTAGCATTTAGACTTGCAAGGGAAGATGGACAACCACGATCTTCCCCATATATGTGAAACCACAGACAAAAAATGAAAAGTAAAATCAAATGCCAATATTAAAACAGGTCATGATTTTTTTTCATTGATTTCATACGCTTCAAATGAAACAATGCCGAACATCATGACATTTGCATAGATATGCCCCACCTACAATGTAAAAGTTAACAAGGTAAAATTATCTAATTGTCTGCTAAGAGGAGAACAGTTTAACCAAATGTATGCTCTTTCTCATGCATAAAAAAATTTCAACCAAAAAATTGGTAAGGTGAAGGGCAAGCATCATTACTATATTTACCAAGAATTGCTCCTATTTCAGGTTGTAGGACCTATACTGAGGTCCACTCTTACTCAAACCCCTTTAAAGAATAAAGAATGCAATCAAAATTAACTGTGTGATGGATGTCAGCATGATATAGTAAGTTCGGTCATGTAAAATAATACAAATGTACAGATGAATGTACAAATCTAATAATGCTATCAAGTTTTATCAAGAAGAAAAACCTGGAGAACAGTGCCAATTTTGAAAATGCCCATGACTTCCTCCTTTGCCACCAGGCAAAGAAGCGGAATAAGAGCAAATGGGATCTGAATTGACTGAAGCACATTAAGCCATTCATTTAAAACATCCAACGAGTCCTCAGATGTATCAAAAACAAGGGCAACTGCTAGAGTCGGGATGATAGCACAGCTTCTTGTTATCAGTGCTCTCATCCACTTTTTTAACCGCAAGTTTAGAAATCCCCCCATTATAAATTGCCCTGCATAGGTGCCAGTTATAGTGCTACTCTGTCCGGCAGCTAGTAATCCAATAGCCCAAATGTATAAGATTGGGAACAATCCTCCACCATACTTTTCTTGAAGATACTGCCCTGCATTTCCAAGGCCAATGTTATTGGCTTGTTCCGTACCATAAAACGCCTTTGCAAATACTGTTGTCACAAACAGATTTATAATGAAAGAGATAGTGAGGGCAGCGCCAGACTCCATCGAGTAATAGGTGAGAGCTTCTCGAACTCTGCCTACCTTGCGTTTGTCAACTTCACGAGATTGTACAAGAGCAGAGTGCAGAAATACGTTGTGAGGCATTATAATGCATCCCACAACTCCTACTGCTTGCTTTATTGTCTTGGAGCTGAGTTTTGGAACCACAACGCCTACAATGACAGTTCACATTTAGTAGAGAAGCTCACCGTTTAGTATTAAGTATATTGAATTTTGTTTCAAAATTTGCACTCTCACCAACTAAAAGTTCGACACCACTGGGTTTAGTTTCACCAAACAACCACGCAAATGAGAGCGCCATAATTGCTATAAGGACAGCAAAAAGGGCTTCTAATTTCCGCACTCCATAGTTCTCCAGAAACAGAAAGATGAAGCTGCATCAAGAAGAAAGAACTCACAATTAGGCAATGATTATAGTTCTGGATTAGTCTTTATAAGATTCCCCAATATAACTTGAAAACAAAAAGTATGTATAAACAATTCCTACTCGGTTACTATATAAGTTCAATGCTATGAACTTCAACATTTCAAACTTGGAAAAATAAGCTAGAAAAAAAGATAAAAGTCAAAACTGAAAGCATAATTTTTAGCAAAACTCTTTCTTACTATTTTTAAATAATCAAAAGTTTTTTATGAAACAAAACAATAAAGAATCCCAATTACTTGCACCCAGAAGTTAAAGGTGTTGACTAGTGATTTAAGTAAACAAGAAAAGAATCCAATTCCAACTCAAACCATGCAATTTAACACTCCAAGATTTATTTTTTAAGATTAAACGTAAAATTTTAAATTAAATAAAACAAGAATGAGTGTAGTTAAGAATAATATATTGTTCAAAATTTTACCAGTCCAGAGCCGTGATGATGACGCCAACCCAAAGAGGCAAGACCCCATGGCTCAAAATCTTGATAGCAATAGCACTACCAATCACCTCCTGAATGTCAGCCCCAATCAGGGCCAACTCCGCCATGACCCAAAGCAGTAGACTGGCCCAATTAGGATACTCCTCCCTGCACAACTCGGCAAGGTGCCGTCCAGTGGCCACGCCAAGCCGGGCCGACAGCAACTGGACCAAGAGGCCTATGACTGTGGCCCACAGTAGCAGCCAAAGTAAAGAGTAACCCGCAATTGCGCCCGACTGGAGATCCCCCTCCAGGTTGCCCGGATCCAGGAAGGCTATACTCATCAAGAACCCCGGCCCGGTGAACAGCCAAAGCTTCCGCCACGAAAACGGCGGCGCTTTAGTGGAATACTCGTCGGCTTCGTTTTCTTCATCGACTCCAATTATGTGTACTTTCTCTGTGGAATCATAGGCCCTCTCTTCTTCATCTTCCTCGTACAAATCAACCGATCGTTCAGCGAGTAATCTCTGTTGCTGTTCTTCCTCGTTTAGAGGCATATTTTCCTTGAAGAAAAAGGAAAAACAAGAAGTGAAGAAGGAAAAAGAATGGAATATGGTGAGTTTGGTTTCGGGAAAGTGATATGAGGATGGGGGGAATGAAAATGCGGTTGCTGTTTTATAGGTCTTAATCGAGAAATACCACGAACAAAGCAAACTGTCGTTCATAGCGGTCCCCCTCTCTTTCCTTTAATTATTTTCTTGTTTTTGATTTTGTGATTTTTTTTCTCACATTATTTTGGATATGAATCATGTAATTCGGGAATTTTGCAGAATATAAATGCCAAGTGAGCAAATGATTTTTTTTTTTTTTTAAAAAGTGGGGTTCCAATGTTTTGTAATTAATTTTCTTCGACGATATTTCGTGTTAAAATTTGTCTTTTTTTTTCCCCTATGTTATTAGTTATTATTGTCCAAACACGGGATGTGACTTGTGATTTAGTAAGAACATTTTGTTATCATGGTATATAGAAAATTGTTATTTAGCTCCCATTGAGGGTAACAATCTCAATTTAGATGGTATTAATGTGATATTAAATGATAAGTGAAATTAAATAAGTCATTTAATTTTACATTTCATTTAACCTATCATCTAATTCCATCTAAATTAGAATTGTAATCCCAATAGAATTACATAGCATTACTTAAGTATATAAGTTTACTATTACTTATCACTAACTCTATTATTAATGATAATTTATTCACATGTGTGCCCACAAAAAGGATTGGGATAAGATAATTATTGAAAGTGGACTTCATTTGCACCACAGTTTGAATTTTGAACACAATAATATTATCAACAATGCTAGATGTACATTAAAAGTTTGATATTATCATTGACACTCCACTGTTTTAAAAAAATAAGTGTTAGCGAAAAAAGTATTTTTTTTTTAAAACTGTCCAATATGACGTCATCACATGACACAGTGTACATAACACAGTGTAAATGATGATATAAAATTTAATGTACATATAGCATGATTCATACTATTATTCGAATATTCCTTGTGTTCAAACTTCATTTAACAATATCACGGTATTAAACAAAGCAATTTTATTTTCTTACAAAAAGAAATTCCAAGTAGACATTAAACAATTTAATGAAAAGATTATTATATGAATTTTGGCCAATGCAAATGTTACAAGATTCGATTGTACCATTATATGCTAACGCGATTATCGATAAGAATGGCTATTAAACTAATCAAAACCTCCAAAAGTATCACCGTGGGCCCACAAAAGCATGATACATTAACCTCTTGAAAGAATGCCGTGTCATCTTAGAATTAGCAAATTAAATCCGATGTATGAAAATTAAATTGACACTAACGGTGACTGGGCACTGAAGAAATGAGTGTAAATTGTGGGCTCAACAAGCAATCGTGTGTTACTGTCGCGCTAGGCCCGTGGTTGCGCACGCGACCTGAACTCCAGTTTCACGACAAAGTCGGGCACAAACGTTAAATTCCTTCCTAATTGGCCTTGTTCGTGCGTGCATTCACGCTCTTACCACGGACAAATGGTGGGTACAAGTGTAGCTCACTGTCCAGTTCAAGACCCATGTATTTGTATAATTGTAAGAGGAATGGAGACTGGATATATTCTCTACATTTTTTTTTCCTATTTTTTTTTTTCAGAGCTATATAGATAAATAATAAAAAAGTGAATTGGATAAGTGAAATAGACAATTCAAATTATTACGAGACATCAAATATGGGGTGTCAACAAAGACGATTGAAAACAGATTCTAAAGATGTTTTCATTTCTTAATGAGTGTGTTGTGTTAAATTGTTTCAAGTTATGATTATTTAATCGATATTTTGATTACGAATTCTTCAGCATAAAAGAAGAGCCAAACGTACTTCGTGATCATATTTGTTTCTAAAATGCAATGTTTATATTCACATAAAGAAAATATGTCATCTGATTTTAATAAATAATAATGAACAACGTAATAATTACTCTCGTTATACAATGCAATTGTCTATTACTTAAAAAAAATGTCACACAAGTAAAATAGATGTATTTTTTTTACCTCTTTAATGAAAGCTGACAAGGACGTCAAGCTGATGTGGCAAAAAAATTTGCATAGGTCTAGAGGTAGATGTTGTGTTAGACATGCCGGTTAAGCAATTTAATTGATTTGTTCATATTTTTAGAATATTGAATTTTCTTTCAATTTCACTCTATTTAATATTTTATTTTAATGTTAGTATAAGATACGTAGGCAAAAACAGTAGAGTACAGATAGAACTCATTAAAGATCAATTTTAGACTTGACAGACATTCATTGATATCAATGTCACTTTCACTGAAAATTCGCTTATTAAATGCCTCAAATTCACGCGATGAATTGAAGATGTTCATATGTTGCAATTAACACTAGTAATGTTATTCAAGGCACTGCATATCAAAAATAGTCTAGGCGAATAGGGCACATTCTATTTAGCATAACTCATTTGATTATTTCTTTTTTAATATTTATTAAAATTTAGTAATTGTAAATAGGACTTGAATTGCCACATGAACTGTCTATGATAGATCACGCTTATGAATAATATTACACTTATCATATTTGTTGACGTCGAAAGTTGTATAGATAAAATTCAAGCCAACTACAGGTGTAAATGAGGAATTTGATTGATAATTACTTACAAACTACAAGTGTTTTTATCAAATGAAATATTTGAAATATAAAGTTGTTAGGCATCATTTCCCTCGTTTCCCTAAAGATATCGTTCTCCTTTTTATAGGAAAGGACGAGCCTGTATCTTTCATATTCTTGTCTTTTCAACAACAGTATCGAGTGAGAACTTGTACCAATGTCTTAAGTCCTGATTGATTGCTGTTAAATCAACATACAGTACGAGTTGGGAATGTACACCAATGGCGTATCCGATCAATTGCTGAAGTCGGATCCATCATGTCATCATGAAGCCACCTTAAATGGAGTCCACAATAATTAATGAACTGATTAGGACGCTGATGGAAGTCCTTCCAAATGTCATTAATTGATTGAATGTTTTGATAGTGTGTAAGGAATTTACAATCATTATGTCCCCTCAAACCACGGTGGTCATAAGTACGAGCTAACCAATTCAAACTTAATTTGGCATGAGTTAAGTGCATATAACAAACGGACTTAATTATGTCGCATGTCAGATGTCAACAACATATATATCTAACCAAACGAGTAATAATCTCAATCTATCGTGACAGTTTTCCCCAATGCTTCTCAATGAATTAAATTTCTAATAATTCTTTTCAACGACAGCCGGTATTTCTCCTGTGATAATTTCATTTAAAATGATAAAACTAGAGAAATTAAAAAGAAAAGCAGTAAACTCAAATTGGACCAGATTAAAGATCCGAACCACTCTCAATTCTCTCATTTTGGTGGAAAGTGGGTTGCACGTTGTCTCAAGTAATGGGTTCATTTTGGACCTATCTACCACAATTGGCTTGCGTGAAAGAATGGCAGTTGTTTCAGAGAATCAAATTTGAAATTTGAAACGTTTGATATTTTCACCCCTGACCTCACACCTATAATTTAGAAATGTCTTCATTCTGGTAGCTTATTTTTTCTAAGCCATGTCGACATGATTACACATGGAAAAAGAAGTAAATGACAGGTAACAGATTTGTGACTAATATTTCAAATGTCTTTTTCTAATGTTGAAAAAAAATCTTTGATTTTAAATAGTTTAAAACTTTTTTTTTGTATATTAATTGATACACTTTCATTTTCTTTTAACTATTTTTCGATATCAACTACCAAGCTATGTTTAATTTGAAATTACAAAGTTTTGCAATCGATACGTCTGTATACATCCAGTAACAATAAGAAGAAATAACTTTGAAACGAATTATAAGTTGGCAAACAATTTGACAAAAAATACATTAAGCCCTTGCTTGATGAGGATTAAAATTTGATTTTTAATATATTTTGATAAAAGTTGATGAAATATATGATTAAAAAGTTGTGAGTCTTATGCAATATGTGGTTGAAATTAAATTTTTATTTTAATTTAGATTAAAATTATGATTTGATCCCCACCAAACATAGACTAATTTCGGAGACAAATATTAAATCGTAAGCAAATTTTGTGGAGAAAAAGTTGTGCACCTAAGTATTAAAAACCAAAATAATAATAATAATCATTGTCCTTGTCCTTGTCCTTGTCCTTGTCTAAAAATACACTTGGAAACAATGGCATCATAATATAAGTAACAGGCAAAAAAATTGTGTATTTACATCGAAAAAATCATCTCAAAAGGTTGTCCCTCTCAACTAGTACCTTCCTTGCTACATGATGTTAGTTGTTCTTAATGCCACTTCTTATTCATGACTTTTGTAGAGATGTCACAAGTTCATAAATAAAATTATGTTTAATTTTACTCGAAAATGATTGTAAACAGTTTAAGAACAATGATTATCAACGTGAATGAATATGGTCAGTTACTAGATTGAATAAATTATAAAAAGATTAGTATCGATGAAATTGATTCCTATTACTATTAAAATTTGTTTTTTCTCCTCAAGTTCTGTGTAGCTATAATTAATTTTTAGTTGCTTTTGAGTAGTTTTTAATTAAAAATCAATAATCTAACAAATTGTACAAATTTGCTTTTCTTCACCTAAGAGGTAGAAATGAGTAAATTTGAATATAGATACACAATCCTTTTATTAATCCGAGGACTTGAAATTGCTTTATTTCTTATTTTTTGCGATGTGTATAAAGTTTTCAATTAGGATTTTGATGGTTGTACAGGGACCCAGTGCTGTGGCGCCCCCTTACAGGGTGGAGGGCCACGTGGCCATGTAAAACCAGCAGGGCTAACTCACAATACTACGCCACAATAGGTTGGCTATTTTGCCATTAAAATGATTTAAAGTTTGAAACTTTAGCTTTTATTTTAAAAGGCCATTCGTAGTTCAAATTTTTATATCAAATTTTAATTTTTTCTCTTATAGATGTAGGAATTAGGGGCGAAGCTAGAGGGGATTTTTTTTTTTTTTTTTAATAGACTGTTATATATAAAAGAAATTCATTAAATATTTAATTTACCCACGAAAAATAAAATGGGCATGGGAAGGCCCAGAACAGCCCCTCCCTCTGTCCCACCCTGATAGGAAAAATTCTTATTCTTATACAGCATAAATGGTGAGAGAACATTAATTTTTAAATTTGTGTGCTTGTTTTTGGTTTTATTCAGTTCGAATTTATCATTTCAACTTAATGAATTCTCATACCATATTACGGAATTTATCATTTCAACTTAATGAATTCTCATACCATATTACGACTTGGGTTCTATCTTAAAAATTCAACCTTATTAAAAAGATTAGTCCAAACTCTTACACGATGATTATTTATTTTATCAACCATCGATGTAAGATTTATTCATTTACAAAAACAATGATCGAGCAGTTACGGAATCATGCACCCAATATAATCCACGAGCAATAGACGTTATGATTTGCTCTAAAATCATAAAACTATATTACAAATATGTAATTTCCTCAGCTCAAAAATGGTCAAAGTTTCAAATTAGAGTGGCACCGAGACGAACACTTGACTTTCTAAAGCTTAACAATCTACATTCTAGAGAGCGAGTAAAAAATATCTAGAAACAGATATTGTTCAATTTGGCTAACCAGATTTAGTTTCTCTGATGTAAATTTTATTCCCTTCCATAGCCACCATCAACTGCGGCGTGCAGGGGTCCAGTGGGGCACGGTCGGGCTAAAGTGGACAGAGACAACCCGGGCATCGAGTAGCTTCAGCATCGATGTCGAATTGACACACCTTGGAACCTTGTATTGATTAATGGAAGCACCCCTTGAAATTGCTAAGTCCATGAGATCCTCGAATGTGCCATTTTTCACTGCCCTAATTTCAAGCGGTCCAATTGAAACTCTTCCATAACCATGCAACACTTGTCTAGAACTTGATGACTGAGCGATTTTTCTTGGTCTTTTATAAGCAATTCCCAGTATATAACATAATGTCCAGGGATTGTTTTGGCATCTGCATAGCTAGTGTACTCGACTACAGTAGTATTGAATTCATGAAGGAACGTAAAAGCAATGTCATTGGCATTTTGCAGTTCAGATTCATCGATTTTGTCAGAATCAATGCTTAGTAACACATTATGTCTCCTTATAAACTTGAATTAGGGTGCTGAGTTGTGGAACCCAGTGACGCGGAGAACGTCACCAACTCTGTAGCGGCATAACCCTGCATAAGTGGTGACCACGAGCTCGTACTCCTTACCCACCTCCATGTCCGCCGGTCCACCAGGCGGGGTGGTGAGTCATCGGACAGTTGCACCGGGTTGATTGGGTCATGTAGGAGGAACTCAAAGTATCCCATGTTAGGCAAAATGGTGTAAGAGACTTTGGAAGGCTTGCTCATTGGCTTCAAATTGATTCCAAAATAACACTCGGATGATGCATACATTGTACATGGAATTGGCAGGCCACCACTATAGTAATCAAGGGTTGGGATATATTGAGCCATTGCACCGGTAACAGACCTCTAGGTACTTTGTGTTGGGCCAAATTCTTGTGATTATCCTTTCCCAATTTTCTCCTTCACATTCTTTGACGATGAATTGCGCAAGTTCTGGATTAGGTTTGAGAATTTTGGACATGCATTCAATAAGAGAAGGGTCAGTAATTTTATGGTTTAAACTTCCAGACAAGATGTCATCAGAAAGTTGTTTCCAATTGACCTAGAGGAATCGAATGGCACGGAGTAGGGCAAATAGCCCACCTGGAGTCTTGGTTTCTGCCTTGACAAATAAAAAGTAGAGGGCTTTTCCTTTATCCAGTCCTGGCACATAACTATTAATCACAGATTATATTTAATTAATAATTAATATATGTTTTGTTATAAATTGAAAAGGGGTTTAATTTTAAATACTCACAGATGCATCACTGGTAAGAGAAGGGAGAACAAAAGTTGTCTGCATTTCATTTCTTCAGGTATTGTCGGCATGAGCTTTCTTTCACCGGCCGATGTCCCTGACCTGCAAATACAAATAACAGGAACCTTGGAAATGGACATACACAACCATGCAAAAATGCAAAATCTAGTATGTATTACTAATTACATTTATACCTAGTGAGGAATTCAGAAATGGGATGAGAGCAAAGGATAGGGGACCGGTCGCCATCGGCAATACGTTGGATGTCCGGAAGAAGATCCTCGTACGTGACAACGGGAACCTCGAACTTAAACGAATCCTTGTCTGTAGCACCATTGAGATTAAATCTCTGTATATATTCAGTTTCGGCATTCTGGCCAAGTATTTCACCCAAAACCTTCCCTTGCACCTTATCTGCATTTGTAGTTATGTCTTCAATCAATCGAAGAGCCTTCGCGAATCTCTCACAAGACGCCTGGCCGAGTGGCGTTGAGAGAGACGAATTACTGGCCATAATCAGAAATGAAGAAACATAATGCAAAAAAGGGAGGAATTTCCAATGGTTTGGTGAAATGTTTCAGGATGAAAATGTTTGCTTAATTAGGGAATTAAAGTTGCAACATTTTTCTCCAAACTTTGCCGTATGTTGGATATATTGTATTGCGTGGATAATATTCTCTCTTTAGTTTATAACAATTTTTTATGGCCGGCGACAACGAAGGCTGCTGTCGAACTTGGCAGAAATTAAAAATATTTACGCTAATACTTATCGTTTCTTCTTAGTAATCATGTACTTGTCCAATTCTGCCATGAAATTTTTGTATGCATATGTGACATAACTTTTCTTTAGGAAATCAAAGTGGCAGCTGCGTTAGTATCAAAAGAATAATGCTACTTCGCCAGAAAAATTCTAACCAAATGTAGTGACAGAAGATAACGTGGCGGGTGGTGATTGGGTGAAAAAGCTAAATCAATCCAATATTGAAATGTTACTCGACATTATATAAACCATTATGTCAAATCAGAATGCCTAATTATTCAGTGTAGGAGATTAATGAATATTCTATAGTATTAAGTTCCTGTTTGATTTTAATAAAAATTAATGAAATATATGATTGAAAAGTTGATAAATGATGAATACCATAAAATGTATATTAGCCCATGTTTGATAATCATTATTCGAAAACCTTTTTTTTTTAAATACTCATTTTTAATCGTATTTACACAATAAAATATTTTATACGTAAATTCAAAGTTTTTTCTACTTTTTAACAATATATTCTCCTAGAAATCACAATCCAAAACATTGTTTTTTTCCCAAAAAATGATTGTTACACGAGGACTTAAATTAATTATTAACTTTGATTTATATTTTTATAAACCTTCTAAATAAACCAAACAAGGACACATATAGATTCTTCTTTGTGATCACGAGTCATGATTGGTCGTCCAGGTACCAACTGATTTTAAGAGACTTGATTTTTAAACTCGCTTTGTGCAGATTTTTTAATATTTGTTTTTTTTCGTAAATTTATTTTTAACCATACATTCTTTTAATATATGCCAATAAATTTTTCTTAGCCCCCGTTTGACACATTTTTTCAAAATTTCTTTTAAACCACAGATTTTTTAATAAAATAATATTTTTCATCGCATCAATAATTTTTCCTTACTTTTTAACCACATATTTCTCATCATATCACTATTTAAAATACATTATATCCTCAATAATATTCACCTAACACACCCTAACTATTGGTAAA
Source organism: Fraxinus cuspidata (assembly GCA_903798385.1). Taxonomy (NCBI): domain Eukaryota; kingdom Viridiplantae; phylum Streptophyta; class Magnoliopsida; order Lamiales; family Oleaceae; genus Fraxinus; species Fraxinus cuspidata. Next base: position 461 of record CAIGRP010008654.1, on the reverse strand, counting down.
TTTCATCTGCAGTCACCGTGAAAAGGGTTCATTATCCATCAAACACCCCCTTAATTTTTAATCACACATTTTACAAAAATTACTTTTCAATTGTTCTATTCTCAAAAAATCAATATGAAACAAAAAAGTATAATTATACACGTGTCATTTTAAAAGCATGAAATCCATATTAATTATTATGTTTTTCTTTGCTTCAAAATTTTATCAAATAAAAAATCTCTGTCATGTTTCTTCATGTACAATCATGAACTAAAGTAAATGTATCTCGTTGAGAGACAGATTTAATTAATGATAAAAACTTTCATCTTTAATTAATCTCAGTTCTTCCTTTACCATTTGTCGATGAATCTTCCTCTGTAGGATTATTTCATCCACGTGAATCTGGCCATTTATTGCATCATAACGAAAGTGGGCGAGTGCCGTGTATGGTTTGGCTACACCAGGTGTCAAGGACCGCAGCT
>CAIGRP010008649.1:0-27270 GCA_903798385.1 Fraxinus cuspidata | reverse complement strand
TATCAATTGGAATACAAATTAGTCAGCAAATATATATTTACCACTGTAGCAAAACCACAATAAAACATGGTAAATGTAAAAAGTCATGTGACATCAATAAATAGTGACTAGGGGATTCTCTCTTTTATTTTTATATTATAGGAGTAGTGATTTAAAGTTACTTTGACCATCTTTTAAGCTTTGCTATATTGCTCATCTTCAACCTTTCTTGCTCTATAGAATTTGACATAAAATTGGCACAATGGGTTCACTTGGAAATAAATTGAATCTGAGGGCCTAATCAGAAAATCACACATCTTGAGATATAATTGCGACTGGGACTGTCAACCAAACGATGTCGTTTCCTTAATCGTCTTCAACAGAAAGATGGCGGGAAAGTGGGCCATTATAATCAATCCTAGGGTTTTCCGTTACAGCAAACTACTCCTCCATTTCACTGACGAAAAAGTAAAAATTCAATATTCCTCAAGATGCCGACATACAAGATTAGGGGAATCAATCTGGATTTCCCTTTCGAGGCTTACGATTGCCAGCTCGTTTATATGGAAAAAGTCATTCAATCTCTTCAAACGGTAACTTTCATTAATTCTTTTTTGTCAATGTTTGACATTGAAATAATCGATATCCGTTTTGTTGTTTTTACATGTTAAATTACTGGGAATGAACGAAAAATCAACTAAATATTAGGCACAGTGGTACTTGATGTTAAATGATATGTTATAATCAACAAAAAGCTAGCAATTGGGGTACTTTAATACAATTGAGTGAACTTGGTTTCCGGGTAGCCTTAATTTGTCTGCGCTTGTAAAGGCAGCCACGAAAAGAAAAGGGGCTTTAATTCCATATAGGATTGACTTATATTTTGTATATTGATGATTCTTCATTTGTCTCGTGAATGCTTCACATGCTGACCACTATGAATCTATGATGTCATGAAATGCATGTCCTTATCTTTATTACACAAGGAAAATAGTTCTTGGACTTTTCATTGATCATATATCAATGTTAACATCAGCGTGGTGAATATTCATCCCTTGCATTTGTTTGTAATTGCTTATGATGGCAGAGGTGTAATGCACTATTGGAGAGTCCAACTGGAACTGGAAAAACACTCTGTCTTCTGTGTGCCACATTGGCATGGAGAAAGAGTTTGGGCGGTTTCTCCACTAATCAGAGTGAGATAAGAAGTCATATCAGTGGAAGCCAACATTCAGATGGATCTTTACCACAGTCCCAGGGCTCAAAGTTACCCACTATAATATACACATCACGCACCCACAGCCAAATTCGGCAAGTAATTCAAGAATTGAAAAGGACCACTTACAGGTCAGGTTTCTCTGCAATTGCTTTTACAATAAAGAACCAATTTTGGCTCAGATCTCCAATGTTGTGATTCAGCATGAGAGAAGGGTCTTATATAGTTCAATAAATTGTGTGTTTTTCATCATTTACGCATTTCTGTGTAATTGAATAAAGCAAGAAGCTACATGAAGTAATATACAGCTAAGAGAATGGAAAGTTGTGAGATAAAGGAAAATACTTTCAAGTGACATCAGGTTGGACAATGGATGTTCAGATTAACTAAAGTTACAGAAAGGTTTAATTAAAATGTGCTTCTGTGTAAAAACTGGCACTTTCACTTCTTTGCATAGTGGGGTAGGTGAACTTGACGCAGTGCTTCACCATATGGCATCTCTTTTAGTTGCTCTTCCATGAGATCATTTTCCTCACTTGTTCAGTTCTACTTCTCTACTTTTCCTGCAACAGTTGAGATGGTTAAATGAGACGGTAGAGATATAATGACACTCAAGTTCTGATTCTTATGCATTTCTTATGATGTTGCTTTGCTTGACTGGATAGAAAAATGAATTTTAACTACTTTTCAGCACAGCCAAACAGAAGGTATATGTCACGTATATCTGATAGCGTGCTGTAATTTCCCAAACAATAAGTTGGTCTTTTCAGAAATACATTTTAATAGTTGAATCTTACAAAGCTTATGATTTTCACAATTGGGCAATGATTTTGTCGTAGCTTCTATTTTTCATTGGTTATGACATATTATTATTGTTTCCTTTAAGACTTTAGTTGTTTGAAATTTTGTTGCACTTAATGCTGATGTTGGCAAGTAATCAGACTGTAATATTACTGAAAACAAGACGATAGTCTATTTGCTAATCTTCTGCTGCTGTGGTATTCATTTTGGGTCTTTTACGTGTTATGTCTTTTATTTTAGTGGTTTATTTGGAGCAACTTTGTACTTTTCCTGCTTTTCTTTCTGATGCCTTTTGTAGACATGGTATGTTCATAAAGTTGCACCGACAAACTTTAATTGGCTCACTATCTGATAAAGTTCAGGCCCAAAATGGTCGTGTTAGGATCTCGAGAGCAATTGTGCATTCACGAAGAAGTGAGTTTACTCCGTGGAAAAGCACAGACAAATGCCTGCCATTCTCTTTGCAAAAAACGCACAAAGCGGTACTGTGCCCACTTCTCACGCGTTACAGGTATGTGCACGTTATATATCTTTTGTTTGTGTTACACACATAGGATTGTGGGTATAATATACTCAAGAGTTCAAGTTTTGGCTAGCTTGATAAAAAATTGCATGCTTTGCACATAACTTGTCACTTAGTATGTTATTTCAAAATGGACCCATTGAATCCATTTGTTTTTTTTAATCTATTTTATTCAGTCTACTAGCTGATATTTTTCATTGAAGAGCACTCCAACTACATAATGTTATAAAGTAGAGATGAAATTCAACATGGCTAGCTTGTATGCTCTAGTGCTGTGCTCTGATGCAATGGAAGCATGGGTAGTTATTTTCATTACATAAATGAGTAAGGGTGTATGTTTGATAAGATTAGAATTTGTTATGGGATCTTAAGGAGCTAGTGAATCTTTGTTGTCTACCTTTTCCTTTGAAGTATCCAGGGTGTTTTGTAAGGATATTAATGGGTTCTGCATATTGAGCCATTGGGGCTTAAATGTAATAGAGTGAATTCCTTCGTTATTAGTAAATGTAAAGATTCTCAGATAGTAAAAGGCCACAATGGTTCCTAGTAGTGTGTAAGATCTTGATGGATGTTGTGGAAAGTTTCCCTATCTTTTTGTTGTAATAGCTAATTCATTTTTGTAAATCAAAACAGTACAAGTGGTTGGTTCTTCACATTTTCATTGTAAGATGGTATGTTTTCTAGATAACATTAGATGTCTAATAATGTAAAATATGTTCCAGAATAGAACCTATATGTTTCTGAGTAATTTGTGAAGTGTTTCACGTGATATTATTTCATCGTATTGCAAAATATCTCATCTCCGCCTTTGCATTCTTTTAGAATTTGTGAAGAATAATCCTGGTCTTGGAGATGATCCTATTGACATAGAGGACTTGGTCAATATTGGAAGAAGCTGTGGACCGTAGGTTTTCTGGTCACTCTTATCATCTGTACCATTGAATTGGTAAAACTAAGGTTGCAAATGATTGTTTGTTTATTTTTAGGTGCCCTTACTACTTGTCACGGGATCTCCACAAGGCTGTTGACATCTTATTTGCACCTTACAACTATCTTATAGATCCTGGGAACCGAAAATCTCTGAATATTGAGTGGAACAACAGCATCCTCATATTTGATGAAGCCCACAATTTGGTATGCGCGAATGCATCAACTCTGGTTTAACACTTTTTTTTTCCTGTTCCGGCCTATATTCAGATATTCATTTTGCTTTCAAAAGTTATGATAAAAACTCGAGTTATCAATTATCAAATAACTTCAAGCACTATGGACTTGATGCACTCAAGTACTGACATATAGACTATATTCTATAAGTGCAGGAAGGCTTATGTGCTGATGCGGCCTCTTTTGATCTGCCTTCTAGTCTTCTGACCGCTTGTATTTCTGAAGCAAAAACTTGTGTAGACCTCTCTATTGCTAGGAGGGAAAAGTCAAGTGATAAGTCAAGCAATCCAGATAACTTCGCTGTTCTTAGAGGTAAAGTGAGTTTTTGCCTTCAATGATTGAGAATAGTTGGGCAAAAGATTTGGATCAAGTCTCGCAGCCACCCAAGGTTATTGATAGAAAATTACTTCGGTTTGTACACGTGGAAGTGTGTTGAAGACAATATTTAAATGAATACGAGTCACTCATGGCCTCTATCTAATGGTTTAAACTTTTAGATGAGATGGTTAACAATTGATATATAAACATATTGGTGGATAGATATCTAGGACATATCAATTGATCGGAATTCAGAACTGCCAGACATTTTATATGTGTCCTTTCTCAAGAAAGATGTATGCTAATGTTCCTGAAGCTCCCCCTCAAGCTGAAAAAATAAACATCATTTGTGCCCAGCTTGTTACTGATATACTCAAGTCTAAGCCACCCAATGCTTTGCTATGTAAAGTGGTGTTCCCGTCTTTAACATGTGATCTTTGAATCCCTTATGAAATATTTATTCTTGTAACAAATGGAGATTTACTAAAATATGTTTCAACCCTTTGGAAACAATATTAGATGCGAGGTTAATAGCAACTTATTGTCAAAATACAAATGCAAAGGGTTTGCAATATCCAAGTTCCTTCAGAAATGCTTCAAATATGCAACACATAAATAGTATGTATCTTTGCTGCATACGTAGATTCAGCACTTGATCTACCTACACAGTTTTTTTGTTGTTCCTTCAACACACAACAGTAGCCAGTTGTGGATCTGAAAACTGAGAATGATTTCTGAATAACGCTTGTGTTCCATACAAAGCAATTTAAAGCTTACTTTTTATTGTTTCATAAAGAAGGAAGAAAAGAAAACTATTCTATTTAGGTATCGAATGACTTCAATGAATTACCCACTAATTACAGATAAGATGAATAAAAAGTCAGTTTCACACCAAAGGATATCCAACATCAAATCCCAGATGATATGGACCATATAATTTGTCTGTTACTGCAAAGACTTCCAAGCACTCCTCCTAAGCAGTTTATCGTTCCCAGCATGCTTGTGATAGACAGAAATGGTTGAGCTTCAAGTCCCTCGGTCAGATGTCGTGTCAATCAGCTGCCTTTACGAGGATATTGAAGGGGTCCATACTAACCCACTGTCCAGAAATGACGATGAAATCAACATGGATTTTTTTTTTCATGTTGAAGTCGATTACAGGCTATATTTTTCCTGGACTTTAAGTTCATATAGACATACCTCTCTGGCATGTATTGCCTAAGCAGTTTCTTCAGTGAGCACATCCTGCCAGATTCTAAATCACTACCTGCAGGTTAGCACAAAATTGTGAATAGAACCAAAATTCTGGCAACCAAAAATTGAAGCTGTCAAGTTTATTTTGAGGTGAAATATAGCATCAGACAACTCTGAAATTGAAGATACGAAAATCGAGATGCCCTATCCAGGAACATCCAAAAATTAGAAAAGAGAGCAGGCAATGTCAGAGAAAAGAGAATAATGAGGTGAACCTTGCTATACGATCTCCATGAATGAACAGAACTTCAAGGTGATCAAGCATTTTGTCAGAAAATGATGATGCCAGCACCAAAGAATGTATTCTTGAAACATCACTGCTCTTCATGTTTTAATCTTATCATGGGTGGTTAGAGAAATATAAATGCATTCATGAGACCCCATTGACCTGGAAATGAGATTTTGTTTTCCTGAATAATGTCTTTAGTGTGCTATTGCTTGCTTTCCCATAAGCTAGATTAATTTTTATTTAATTTTGCTTTTCCTGCAGCACTTCTTTTGAAGCTTGAGAAGAGAATATCTGAGGTGCCTATTGAATCCAAAGAATTGGGTTTTACAAAGCCTGGGCCGTATATTTATGAGCTACTTGCTGATCTAAATATCACTCAGAAAACAGCCACTATGCTGATTGATATCACTGAGGAAGCATGTCTACTTCTCGAGGAAGGTACAAAACCGCACTGCCTTGGCATTCGATATCTTACTCTACAATATAATGTATATAGAATATGAAATCTGTAGTTTTTTCTCATGCCAATGCCATGAACTCTCTCTCTCTCTCTCTCTCTCTCTCTCTCTCTCACACATACATCTGTTTTGTTAAAGCAGACTAAATTTTGGTACTACTTTTATTGTTGATCTGGTAATATTTTGTATCTGATCCACTAATTTTCTGGTCATGCCATCAGACACAAATGTCATTGACGCTGGAGGATCTCACAAAACAAAAGGGACAGTTTGTAGGTTGGAAAGCATGGGTGACATTCTTAGAACGATTTTCAGAGATGGTAGTAATGCTCATGCCAAATTCTATCGTGTGAGTTTGGAAATCAATATTTTTTTGTTGTGCTGTTAGAATTTCCCCTGCCATTTTACATTTTTTCTTCAGAGCTAAATCTTATTGTTACTGATTGAGATCATTGTTTGATGCAATTCTTCTACTCTTGACATTTTTTTAGGTTCATATCCAGGAAGTTGAAACAAATGCTGTAGATGTCTTTAAAGGTTGTACAAAGTTTTCTATCTGATATTATTGAAGAACTTTCTTTTACGCTTGTGTTGAATTATTTTAATGAATTTCTTATGTTCTCACAAGTCGCAAGAGTAGCGCATAACTTTAATTTGCATAATACTATGTTTACTTCTCATGGCCTTGTGAAATCAATCGTACAACGAATATATTTGTTTAAAACTTTAAACAGATCACAAAATTTTGAAGCATATTGATTAATAGCTTTGCTTTCCAGCTGCAATGAATCCAAAGCCTGTGTGGGGTATGTGTTTTCTGGAAGTGACATGAAACTCTTTTTTGAGTAGTAATTGTAGAGTTCAGTAAATTCCAAATTGTTGACATGTTCTCATTTGTTCATGATAATGAAATTGGAAAGGAAAGAATAAAAATGAAATAACCTGTAGCTCATCCACATAACATTTCGAGTTAATAAGCGGTGTTAACTGTCAAAAATCTGAACTTACGCTCCTTTCTTACTGTTGTCTGCCTAGATTCAAATGGGCGTTCTATTGTAAGTTTTATCTGCTAAATACTCCGTACACCTCTGTATTTCTTAATATTCGTTTGACTTTGGATGATGCAGGGAAGTCTTCTCGAATACTGAGCTGGTGGTGTTTCAATCCAGGAATTGCCATGGAGGAGTTCTCGAGGCGAGGTGTTGGATCCATCATTTTGACATCTGGCACATTATCACCTCTGGATTCATTTGCCGAGGAATTGAAATTGTATGTTTCTCTTATCCAGGCTGTTTTTCTTCAGAATCAGATTCTTTCTTGGTTTTGAAGTATGCAAAATTTATGTTAGTTTCCTTTTTTTGCAGAGAATTTCCTGTTCGTTTGGAGAATCCTCATGTTATAACAGGGGATCAGATATGGGCAGGAGTGGTACCAGTTGGGCCATCTGGCTATTCTTTTAATTCTTCTTATCGCAGTCGTGATTCCGTAGAGTACAAGCAGGAACTTGGCAATGCCATTGGTATGCATTTTATTTTACAAATTACAATATTTTGAGAAATTAGGAGTTTGGAAAAGCATAGTGCAAGAGCTGTACCACGGCAGCAAGTATTTATTTGACAAGATCTCTAAAACTTAAATTTCATGCTTCAGTAAATTTTGCTCGTATTGTGCCGGATGGTCTTCTTGTATTTTTCCCATCTTACTACTTTCTGGATCAATGTATAAGCTGCTGGAAAACTGCGGTAAGACATATAACAGTGAAGAATAAATGGTCTGCTGTGTGTTTCTTTTTCAATGAACAACTTTCATGCTTTTTAGGGTAATGGAAACTTAATAAATTCCAGTACAATCTGGGAAAGAATATGCAAATTTAAGTTGCCGGTTGTGGAACCCAGGCAATCTTCACTCTTTCCTTTGGCAATTGAAGTAAGTACTGCAAATACAGATGTTCTGTCATCTTTATTACCTTATAATGTCGTCAGCGAATTCTCAGCTGTTCCACTGCTTTATTATCTATCTTGCATTTTTCCATGGATCAGGACTACATGACAAAAATAAAAGTCAAATCAACTTCTGGGGCAGTATTTTTTGCAGTCTGCCGTGGCAAGGTATGTCCTATGTAACACAACAAGTTTCTTGCGGCTTTACTGCCATTTGGTTTTAGATTTATAAATGTGAATGACTTTCAGACTTGGGGCTTTTGAAAGTCTTAAATATGTAAACCTATTGCATCTATACAGAGTATTCTGGTGTCTATCCTATGCTGTTACTTCCTGATAGAGCATGCTTATGGCGTATGTATGTGGATAATGATTTCTGTAGATAACATGGTTTTAGGTTTGTGTATATTTGATGGGTCTGAAAAAGAACAAGAGTTGTGTATTACACGCTGATTATTGGAACTGTACACAACATCTTTTGGAAGTCAAAATGATTTATTTCGATCTATTTCGTGTCTCTTGCTTTCGAGCAGTTTTGTATTTTGAACTTTGAGTCCACATGCTGCAACTCTAAAGTAGTTCTCTATGGATATAGGAGCAAATGAATATGCTTATGAATGATATTTAATACTTATGATGTTGATTTGTTGTCCTGCAACTTGTTAGCAATGTTCTAGATTAAAATATATACTTCCACACAAAGTTGCATTTTATTGCCATTGAAGTGCAGAAGAACAATGAGAATATCATTAATCTGCTTTTGGTCAACCGAACAAAGTATTGGTAAATATTGCTAAAAACCTTCAAGTCGTTCAGTTAGTAATATATTCGGTTAGAGTCTCGAGGACAATTATATTTTCAGAAATACTGTTACTTGGTTCGTTTTCTTCTTTGAGTTATTCTATGCACATCCAGAAAATGTCTTTGACGCATTGCTTTATTGAAGTTGTTAGTTTACACTAAGTGGCATATGCTTTTGTTCATGCAGATGGTAACACTTTTGTCGCTTTTCAATCATTATATATAGCTTTTGTTTATGTGGAGGTAACTTTTATAGCTTTTCGATCATATATAATAGGTGAGTGAAGGATTGGATTTTGCTGATCACGCGGGTAGGGCAGTGGTCATCACTGGTATACCATTTGCCACCACAACTGATCCTAAGGTTTGTTTTACTGTGCCTTTTTCCCTTCAAATCTGTTCCCGTGAATTTTCAATGCAGGGTAGTTCACTAATTTTAAAGATGTGGAAGGTTCTATCAATTTTCTTCAAGTGCTAGTTTTTTATAATCCTGGCTTCTCTAGCTTTGATGGACATACTTCCGGCCACTTTTTCGATTAAATGTATGGTGGATATGTCATTTCCTTTTTCAGTGTACAAAACCGAATCTCATAGAAAAAAAAAAATGAAATACACAATCCCAATCCATTGCTAAGATGGAGAAACCCTGATTGAGGGATCCTTCTGTCAATACAGAAATAAAAGTGGCAACAATCAATTGCCATTTGTGCTGTTCGCTTCCATCAATGAACAACATGAACAAGAGATAGAAGTCTTTACTTTTCCCTTTCCCTTTTCCCTTTCATATTAATATTTTTTAGAGAATTCTTCAATGTTATATGGTGCAAGACAGGTTCGTCTGAAACGTGAGTACTTGGACCAACAAGCACAGTCACAAAAGATAGGCTGCAAGGTAGTATTGAACTAGCAAAATGAAATAATGATATTTTACGAAAAACTCTATTTTGTCAACATTAATTTGCAACTAATATTGTTGTGAAGTGACAGGGTCTGTATGGAGAAGAGTGGTACACTCAACAAGCATCACGAGCTGTAAATCAGGCTGTTGGTCGAGTCATTCGTCATCGCCATGATTATGGAGCAATTATATTTTGTGATGAAAGGTTGTTGCCATCAATTATCTTAAAGTTGATCCTCAAATTGTCACCAATTACAATTTATATTGTTATGTGAGGATGTAGATATATAGGTTTTTTTCACTAAAAAAATAATTTGGTTACGTTCAATTCTTGTCTATCTACATGTTACAAATGTTTTACCTGTAAATGTTTTATTAATCTTCCAACAATACTTCAATTACTGGCATTGTAAAAATTCAAAATTGAGGTACATTACTGCTAAGATAATAGGAATCTTGAAGCATGACAACTGAAAATGGGAAGTGTTCAATTGGAATATGGAAATGTGACTAAATAGGGCCTAGTTACTTTTCGGGGAAGATTGGAATGAGGTAGGGGATTCTCGAATGCGGAAAAATATCTAGTGAATTTGATAGAATTGAATGAGGAGCCCTATGAGGTGAAAATCTCATGTATGTTACAATTGAGTGGCAACTTTTCCTTTCGCCCCCACCCAAAAAAAAAAAAAAAATAATAAGAATAATCTGCCTTGCATAAAGTTGTCAGGGTACTATTAACCTCTGGTTTGAAATCACTTTTTTATACCAGTATTGGGCATAATTCCTTAGAACATTCTTCAGCCTTGCAGAGGTAAGGAAGTACCTTATATGCCTTTGATCATAATAGTAATTTTATTATTTCCGAGCTAGCAATCATGGGTAGTGTTATCTACATTTTGTATTGTGCCGATCTACTGTATAGTTCAGGATATTATTTGTCAGTGATGTAATTTGTGACTCTCTTCCCCATTTTTGTCAACATATATTACTGCAGCTCGTGTATGTTTCTTCATTTTACTTCCTTTGTCAAATAGGTTTACAAATTCAAGTCGTCAGTCTCAAATATCACTGTGGATACAGCCTCACGTCAAAGTACGGTTTGTGGTTGTTTTACAGGCTTTTCTTATTCTCCTTTTTCCTCCCATTCGTTAAAGTTCTGTGCACTTCTGAATGCAGAGTTACACTAAGTTTGGGGATGTAGTTTACACGCTGACTCGTTTCTTTCGAGATGCTGGAGCTGGTAGCCCTGCAAAACTAGAAGTAGCACAAGCCGAAGATCATGGTTAAGCCCTTGCTTACTGGTCTATATATATGCATTTTCTGATGGTTGTTTCAATGTTCCTACTTTCTTCTTTAATTGCTTTGCTTATTAATCTAAATCTTTGAATTTCTGATGTGCGTTTCCACATTCTTCTTTGTTTTTTAAGCTGTCAATTCTATTCATGTCATATATAATGGGAGGTACTTCTTTTCCGTTTACTAAGATAATTAACAACCCCACTTGGTATACATTCCTCTAGTGAATCAAAAAATGATATGCTTATACTTGGCAAAGTGTGCCTGTAACTGTATATAGGTTCTTTCATATGATTATACTGTAATAATGGCTCCCTTAACTTTTGTTTTAATGAACTGAAATTTTTTGTCTCTTAATGTTCCTATATTGATCTAACAAATGAAAGAAGGAAATGGACATGTGGATATTATAGCATAATCTTTGGAAAGAAGCTCTTTACATTTTTAATATGAATTGAATATGCAAAAAATCTGACACTGGCCAAATTTTCTGTTGAAAGACTGTTTATCTTTAGAGCATATTGTTTTTTGTGAATTGGGAAAGCTAAATAGGCACCTTATATTTTGGTAACAAAGGCTCAAGCGTGAAGGAGATCATAGTTTCTAAACTTCGGGAATGTTCAAAGATAGATGTGAAAAATGGGAAGGGGATAAAATCTCATGAGGTATTCTTGCAGGAAGCATAGGCAAATTGTCTAGGATATAAATGTTGAGAAGGATGATTGCATCAGTTCATATTTCATGGGCCTTCTTGTGTGACATGAGAATTCTTTCCTGAAAATGCTCCAATTGTGTATTTTAATATTCTATGTAGTTGCTTTTGCATGGGCATTTAAGGATTATTTGTAAAGGTGGACTTGAGATTCTCTGATTTTATATTTTATGGAAATTTGATTTCTCCAGTTTTAAAGTCCTGCACCATTTACTAAGTTGTCCCCGTACATTCTATAACTCCTCCAGAACAAGCGAAACAGATTCTTATGTTGGGTTATAAGTTTATTCAACTGTATGTTCTTAAGAGACCCTGAATGTGAAATAACTTTTAAGGAAAAAAAGAGTCCAACTTGCTTATTATGCCAATTCCAAATAAAAGTGAAATGTAGTGTGTATATCTGTGTGTTTGGAATAGGCCCCTAGATTACTCGTAAATTTTTTAGATTATTTGGTAAAATAGATCCGTACGTAATAATATATATTTTGCATTGTTTTTCTTGATATTTTATATTTAATGAGAATTCTGAACAATACTTTGTCATCTGCAGAAACTATAAATAGGTCAAAAGGCTCCCAACTTTTGAACAAACTTCACCTTGAAAGACATCTTGCTCCCATGGTAAATTTTAATTGGTCATTGTTACTTCTATCATAATAATAATCAACTAACTTGGTAATCTTTATTCTCTTTCTGTGATTATGTCCTCAGACCACATCCATGGCTGCAACTTGTTCTTTGAAATCTGTGGCCTCTTCCTGCCAAGTCGAAGGAGACATCTTATCTAACAAGCTAACAGGAATACTTCCTGCCAATCGCTCATCTTTAATGTCAGACAAGCTTGTTCAGGATTCAGCTTTGAAGTGTTCAACTAATTTGAAACATTTGGATAAAAAATTTTTTACCACTGGACTGAATAGCACACAATCTAACAAACAGAAAATAGTTAAATTGACCCCAGAAGTATCGTTGGATGATAATGATAATGAACTTCTAGCACCTTATGCTTCGAAGAAGCGTAAATTATTTATAGAAGGACCGGATCGAACACAACTTCATAAGAAGTCTGATGAGGACTCTACTTATTCAGCAGAACAGAAGTCTCCACAATTTTCTAGGACTGGCAGCTCTCAGAATCCTCAAGCTACTTGCAATGCTGTGGAGAAGAGAGGATCAGCTTTTCTGGTCCAGGTGAAGTACTTTGATCCCTTCGCCGTTCTATTTCTGTGTGGTTTTGCGGAGTCTCTACAGAATTGTATTTAACCTGTCCTGATTACGCATGCAATTTATTTGCATTTTGCACAAGTACATTATTTTGCCTAATCATACGACTATGCAGCGAAGATATTATTAGAGGTGTCAATGTCTAATATATTACGCCAGTGGCGGAGCCAGGATGTTCGAACCTGTTGTTTGCAGCCACAAGCAGTAACCTTTCCCACTAAGCTATACAGACATTCATGTAACTAAACTAAAATATGTGTTATATATATTGAAAACATTCTAGAAAATATTTTAAATGTTGTCGGGGCGGTTGCCCCTCCCCACCGTCTATTATATCGGCAATAAAATGAGAAGTTTTCATGATTCTAAGAAATGAAAAACGTGTAACTCAATCTATCAATTAGAATCTTTCAAGAAAATCAAAAATCACAGCGAGTTCCAACAAAGTGATTTTGAGCTTTCGTGTTCTCTCTTCCCCCACAAAGTTAAATATGATCAATAAGTGCTACATTCTTGGAACATTCTATTACATAATTACATTGATGTCTGCATTAACGGCCCTAGTGGTGTCATTAGGGTGTCTGTCATAATAATGTGTTGTTTAGTTTGAAAAATTAATAATGGATACTAATGGCTTCACGGAAATTCAGAAACAGTTTATGTATATGAAGCCGGGAAATTATTGAGGTGAACCAATGACATTTAAGCAACCTTGGGATGGCTTGGCCCAAAACTTTTATTTTTTTAATTTGCTTTTCTTGTAATAACTCTTTCTGTCAATATTTGGCTCTTTTGCTGGAAGTTGAGATCTCTAAAACTGCATGACTTATAGGTCCGCGAAAAGCTCACTGATGCAGAATATAAAGAATTTGTGGGCTTTATGAAGGCGCTAAAATCTAATGCATTGAAAATACGCCATGTTTTGCAATCTATTGCAAAATTATTCTCTCTTCCAGACAGGCTCTCACTACTGTACGGGTATGGAGTTAACAAGTGATAATTTCCTTATTGGTCCATTTTTATTAGGCATACAGTCATGCTTTCATCGGAACTTGCCAGTTTTCACCAGTTTTATTCAGTCCCTAGGCAGTCAGCATTGCATGAGACAGATATAATAATTCTTTTTGTAATATCATCTGGATTTTGCTTTCTTTTCCTAGTATTATAATGATTACATTGATAGGTCTAGCTAACTACATTGATTGAATCAGTTCAGAGTTTAATAAAAACAACTTAATTGGTCAAATTAGAGATATTCCATCTCCTTTAGAAAGATCTTACGTACTAAATTTTTCTTTTTCATTGTTGACAGATTCAAGGATTATGTTCCTGCAAAATATAAGTCTTTGTATGAGCGATACTTGGGGGCTAATCATGAAGCAAAGTAAGGAACTTGTGTCCCAAGTGAATAGACATTTTATATTCACATTTTTAAACTGATGAAGATTCTCTCCTAGTATTATGAAAACTCCATGAGATTAATAATTGATTATAAATAAAGTACTGATAAGATAAAAGTGGTAGTTCGTTTCTGGCTATGTGTAAATACTAACTACTCTCTTAAGAATTAAATAGCAATCATGCAGAAAAAAATCACCTGATGAAGCAATGACTGCCTCCTGCAAATTTATGGTAATTCCATGTGCTAATTTCTAACATCAAACTAACCCTTATCCCGTATAAACTTGGGATTGGCAACATGATTTCCTTTTCGACACTCTATTTGATATTTGATGTATTACTGTATCTGCAACTAGATCCTTAGCAGTCTATCCCTCAATCTTCTAACCTGTTCTATTAAGATCATGTCATTCTATTTAGTCCACTTAAGTCATCATTTTCTTGATATATGCTAATTTTCGAGAATATACTTTTTTTCTAATGATAAGGATTGCTGTGTATATGGCTGCTCTTGTTTCTGAGTATCAACAATTACTGTTTATCAAACAGAAATTGTATTGGTAGTGTATCCAGGAAAGAATGACCCATTAAATAAACATCTGGCTCGTAGAATCTTAACAATGATTGGGAAATTAGTGTAGTGAAAGAACATATCAGAAAGAGAAATAATTAACTGGAAGGGGAATGAAAGGGAAAGATGACGACTTATCTTTTGATGCACTAGTACTCACTTTCAGATGTTCTTGAGAGCTCAGATGAATAACGAATTTGTATTCAATAAAATTCTTGTTACAATCTAAAGTACCTGAAATGCTAAGCTACATAACTATGTTGCATCCCGACTTCATTTGCAGAGTACCTGACAATAGCATTCCTAGAGAATTATAATTTTGCCTATCCGTGATGGATGAAGTTCAGTTTTATTGCAGTATATGTCTGCCAAGGGGATTCCAGTAGCATGGTACGTGCTGTTCCATAGCAGTATTTCTTGTATAATCTTACAGTATGTTTGTTGTAGTAAAGAAGTTGAAATCTTTTCTATTATATTGTGTATATACAAACGTGCTCTTAATCTTCAGTAGAAAAATGCATAAATTGAATTGTAGCCCCTGTCGTGCAGTGGTGTTTGCTGCTATCTGGTGCTAAAGATAGAGTTTGAGTAGCCATGCGTGAACGAGCAAGAATTTGAGATGCAAAATTTCAATTCAAATAATATTCCTTCTTATATTGCATCAGTTAGCGAATCAGAGTTGAGGTATTGCGCTCATACACCCATCTCGGTCTTTTCTTTGTATAAGTTATTTTGCATTCATATAATGTTTTTTAGATGTATCATTGTTTCAAACAAGAAACCACATTAGATTGTGATTTATTTCATGAATCCTGTATATTAGCCTATTTGCCATTGAAGAGGTTCTTGCTCATTGGTAGCAGTTATTTCACCCAAGGAATAAATTCAAAAATAGGAACTCTTTTTAAATTTTATTCTCGTTATTTTATGATAATGAAAATAATAACTTTTTTGTGTTGCTATAGCCATTGTTCTAAAAGGCGTAGCGAGGTGTAGAGGTCAAGTTTTGGATTAGGCGAGCCTAGACATTTTCTTATTCAATATTATTTAAAATTTTTAAATCAATCTAAAAATCATTTAATAATTAAAGAAAAAGCGCGACTATGCGCGAAAAAATTATAAAAAATAAAAGAAATAATAATAAAAAAAAGTGCAAAAGAGCGTGAGGAGTGATGTTTTGCACTCTCTTCTCGCCTAGGCACTGTTTAGAACACTGGCTATGGCTATAATGTTAAATTTTTAACTTCAGCTTTTTGTTGTGGTCTTGCTGGCTTCTGCATGTCGGATCCACTTTTTCCCAAAAAAAAACAAAAAAAAAGAAAATTTAAAATGTTACTGACAAACAAGAACTTATTTATAATTTTAATTAATAGAAATTATTTATTTAGAATTTAATATAGTCGAAATTATATATCACGTTAAGAAAAAATAATTACAAATGAGTCGTAATAAGCAGTCACGACAAAATACATTTAACTCAATCAACCTTTTGAGGTTCTCTCAGTCAATGGTACATAAACAATAAAAGGGTTGATATCCTGGTTGGTCTTGAACTTTATATGGTGCTTGCCAAAAGTCTCAATTTTAAATTGTAAAATAATTGGTTTAGAATTATGTACATTGTTAGTCACAAAAATAGGGTCAGCAGTTAATTTTCTCCACCTTTGCATCATCTTTAGGGATGTCGAAATTTCATGCCTCGAATGGTAGATGGAGTAAGGATTGAGAACATGGTTATCAAATTCTTTGATCCTGAATTTTTTATTTTTATAAATTTTTCAATTTAATCTAATTTAAAAAGTAAAGACTAAAAAAAATAGAATAATTAAACAGAACGGTAAATAGGGATTTTTATCCCATCTTGTCCCGCTCGCGTCTCGTTTTTAGTAAGTCCTTTGTCATACATATCCATGTTGATCATAGAAGTTCCTAAATTTTATACTGTGCTTGTTAAATATTCATAAATTTTAAATTATATGCAAATGAAAGTTTGATGTGTTTGTCTACACATTCAAGTCCACCTTGACAAAAAAAAAATTAAAAGTAGGTGAGAAAAGCCAGATTTCCATTAAAAAATATAAAATAAAATTGTTGACCTGAGAAAAAATAAAAAATATCTCCAAGTAGCTAAGAAAATGGGCATTAATAATGGTGATGAGAATTTCTCGAGAACACAATCCCCATTATTTTAAAGTTTATTAACACTCTTTGTCATGCTTATTTTCAAATATAGCACCAGAATTTGTTCCCTTAATTCAATTATAAAATAGAGATAAGCCTAAGAGATTCCATGTTCAATTAATATGTACATAGGATTCCATTTATATAAATGTATTGTCAAGCTTTTACCCTATTATTATTTTACATGCACACAAGCTTGAAAAAAAATTAATGATCATCTACCCCTAAGTATTTGCTGGCACCAGCAATAAATAAATTAATTATTATTTAATGCTGAATTTAAATGTGTAGAGTAGATTTGCACTTATTCCTACTCGCACAATTAATTGTCGAAATTTCTGGGTATTAAAACCAATTTTAAAGGAGGTCTCATGTGATTGATAAATATAATTTCTCCCTCTTACCCAACGAATAAATAAATACAGAATAATCATTTTTTAATTAATTGTTTTAACTTCTGATTACTGAATTTGCATATTGTATTAATCCTATTTAATGTTATAATCAAATCTATAAATAGAATTTATCTTCTTAGTTAATCTAATGTCATAATTCTACCATTCTATTATTAGTTGGTAGTGAACAAAAACCTCCATTTTCGATCACCCAACTCTACATTTCTTATATATAAAAGCATTTATATACCTATTTTGTTGGGTACCACAAATAAATGATTTTATATTCCTAATCGAGTTTTCTCGTATAGTGAATTAGATTGGACTCGATGTTACTAAATGAAGTTAAGGAAAAATTGTATCAAACTTCGTCATTCTGTCTAATTCATTGTATCGAATATTTCGTTCCATCATTCGTGTCACTTAAGATGTTTTTTTTTTTTTTTTTTCTTTTGAGTTAAAATAAATATAAAAAGGGATCCTAGCTGGCTTATTTTTGCCATTTACGAGTTACTTCAACATCAATACAGAATAGTCAACAAAAGAGAGAGTCGATAATATCCAAGGCATCTTACCTGACAAGAAAATGGAATCTGTTAAGCATCTTCCATTTCTTGTAAATCAAGAACAAAGGAACAACACCATATAACAAATTAATTTTGGTTTGACTACACGAATTGTTTACACGACCCGTTCGCCAAATTCCTTCGAAAAAAATCTAACGAAAACGATACAAGAAGAAGACATCAAATGAAGGATAAATATTAGCCTATGATGATCAAATCATTAATTCATTCTTCTCAAAGATTCTTGATGGAACGGCAAAACGAGCCGAAAAAGATCGAGAAAGTTCATCGGGATTTGCCCACATTAAGCCCTGATCAAAATTCTGTGCATAAGAATATGGATCATAAGCGAATCTCATTGAATTTGAGTAATTGAACTTTCTTTTCTTCTCTTTCTTGATCTTCCTCCATAACACTGTCCAAATGGGAGCTTTTGAGTTTGGCGCGAATCGCTCATAGCTGTCTCGACTGGACTCGAGTCGACAAGCCCGTAGGACGTCGTCGTTGCGAGAGCAGCACCAATTTTCAGCACCCATTGTGAAGAGAAAACCAGTAGTGTTGTGAATTTTGTGTGTGGGTATACTAGGGAGTTGGAGTTGGTGTTTTATAGAAAGGGAGAATAAATGCATGGATGGACTAATTATTGATAGATAATGATATATCTCTGACTTTGTACACTTCTCAGTCAATACTTTTTTGTTTGCGATCGAGTGTGAACAATAGACCTATCGGGAGGATGGACACGAGACTTTTTCAATTTTCAGGGGCAAACTTGTCATTTGGTTCAAGTTTGATTATATTTTGGCAAAGTTGCATTATAGTCCCAACTTGTTATCGTAATAGCAAGTTCGTCTATACCTTTAACCACTTCTCAACGACAAAAACTATCCAAATCTCCGTCAAATCGTCGTATTGCCCCTTCCCTGGCCATTTTTACAATCGGGCCAATATCCTCAAATCTGTCAATTGGGCTAATATCCATAAATTTAACAATTTAAAGAAGATTTGATCGGTTGACAAAGTCCCACTTCTTTCATTTGTTACCTTTAGGTGCTTTTGTCACGGGTCGTGCCTTGTTGCCACGTCATTACGTGATCACAATACATAAAAATGAATAAAATGCAAAATTAATGTTAGAAAAATGTAAAGAATACGTTCGGAGGATATATTTAGAAGTTTTCAAGAGTATCAATCTAATTAGGCCAAATATATTCATACCACAGTTTTTAATAATTAGATTATTACATGAAAGGTTCATAACATTTACACATTATCATATTTATGTCTCAAACTTTTTTTATCGTGTTCTTTTTTCTCAAATTAATATAAATTGTTCCTTACTATGATTTCTCCATAAAATTTTCTTTAAGAAATAGTAAAATCCATTATATTTTCTTAATAAGCAAAATAAATAATATTGTACAAATGCAATTAAATATTTGACATTCATTTTAAAACACGTTAACAATATTTTTGAACAAAATTTTTTGATCAATGAAATATTAAAATAGGAATGTGATGAGAAAAAAAAATTAATGGTATAAGTATGATAATAAATAAAGGTTAATGACATTTAATGTAATTATATGTAGTACG
Source organism: Fraxinus cuspidata (assembly GCA_903798385.1). Lineage (NCBI taxonomy): Eukaryota > Viridiplantae > Streptophyta > Magnoliopsida > Lamiales > Oleaceae > Fraxinus > Fraxinus cuspidata. Next base: position 7,747 of record CAIGRP010008649.1, on the reverse strand, counting down.
TTTATAAAAAAGAATGCGATGAGAATATAATCACATTTTTACTACACACTTAATTAAATTGTTAATTACTAATTATAGTAATTATATTGTTAATTGCGTCGCATTTTTAATTGCAGTAAGTATTTTCGTTTTTGCATTTAATCCCAACTTTTTTAGTTGTATTCTTATTCTTGGCATTAAATTAAATAGCAGATCTTGTCTCTAATGACAATTTCTAAAAATCTTTTTAATTGCATTATGTATTTTCATTTTGTAAAAATCTTTTAACATCACGTTAACATATTTCTTGGATGTCGTCATGGATAAAATGTGCTAATTTATAATAAGTTGAAGATAAAAATTTGCCGAAAAGTGTTGAGGATATTAGTGCAAAAACGAGCAAAGATTGAAATCATTCGTTGCAATTTACCAAAAAGTGTGGTGCCAATATAATTACTCATATAATTATTGAGCACCTAACTCATTTAGCTTGGACGTGATATTACAATTTTGACCTTCAAGCGGATGAGATCTATCGAATCATACCATGCAGGGTCGTAGAACTAAAAGTTGACTAGAATTAATTTTTGATGGAGTAAGATGCAACTTGATTGTTCGAACAACTCATATTATAAGTATTCCTTTGAATATTTCATTTGCATATTAATTATTTGATATTGATATTTATCATAATCTTCGCTAATCATAAGATCAAATTGACCTCTTGATTGAAATTTCTTAATTTTCCTTGTCAATGGTGTACTTGTCCGATAATTATATTTACATCACAATTTTAATTAATCACATCACATTTTAATTATAATCAAAGTCATTAATCTTTTCTAGTTATATCCATTATTTTCTAACTTTTTTCCATGCATTTTTATTTTTCAACATTTTATTGATTAGCACATCTCCCATTCAATAATAGTTCTCGTTAAAAAATTAGTTAGGATGACATAAAACGATTTATATTCTCATCATACTGAAAAAAAACAATAAATGCAAAAGTGTCACAATGTATTCTTTGCTCAATTTAGAGCACACAAACCAAATGTTTGATATAAGTCATTTTCAAATACGGGGTGTACTAAGTAATTAAAATGTTTAATATAAGAATTCGATGAGAAAAAAATTAGGGATATAAATTTTATAAGATAAGAATAATAAGATTAAGTACTTTAAGTAGAGTTAAAATGTATTGCAACAAATAAAAATTACGGTGGGTAATAATTAGCCTATCTCGCTTAGAGATAAGAAAGATGTATATGCACCACCACCCATATGATCAAGAAAGAGCTCTCAGTCAACCTTGGTTAGAGAGAGATGCTCTCAAATTCTAGTGAGAGAAAATCCCACGGAATTGCCTTGGTCACGGGAGAACTTTTCTGTTTGATTCAATTTTTACTTCCTTAAAGTGAAAATTTGAATTATATTACGGTTCCTTGGTTTCGGCGATTCATTATTTTGGTTTCTGCCTACTTGTTTGGTGGAATCGAAGGTGACGGGTCGGTATTGCTACTGCTTCCTGTTTAGGCTTTTCCTCTTCTTCTCACGGATTCTTGAAGGTTTATGGTTTGTTTGGCACTGGACTTGCCGACTTATTGACGGGATATCCTTGCTATCTGTACTGGGAAGTTTTTGGCCGGAGATACCAGTATTCTGGGCATTTTGCGATTACTGTTGCATTGGTGCTGGGAGTTTTTTCTGGTTTTCTGGTGTTTATCCTGTATTTCTGGGTTGGTTTAATTTCGACTGGATTTGGAGTGTATTCCATTATTCCCCTTCGGTCCTGTTTCATTACATGTCTGTGGAGCTGCTGTTTACGGTTTCGTTCTTTGGAAGCTACTGTTCTGCTTTGTGTATTGGGTGTTCTTCCGGTTCTTGGTAGTAACGACTCAGGCATTTGGTTTGATCTGTTTTGGCTTTGGTTCTCTGGGTGGTCAACGTTTGTTGCTTACTGGCATTTGAGTCATTGCTGTCGTCAGACCTTTTGACTGCTAATAACCACTGTCTCCCTCTGTTGCGGGCATGGGAGTTGTTAGCTAGTCTGTAGGTTGACTGAGTTTGGCGTCCTCTGCACGCCTCCCTGCTACTTCACGTGTTCGGCTACTCATCTGAGTCCTCTTTGTTTGGGCCTTTTTATTTGGGGTGGATTGACTGGGCTGTTTTATTGTTGGTTTTGTCTGTGGGTTGCTGCTTTGGGCCTCTCTACTAGGGGTTTCTGGTGGGCTGATTTTTGGCACTGCTGGACGCCTGGCCCATTTCTGTTTTGGGCCTCTGTGTTTTGGGCCTGGAGGTACTTCCTGCTTTTTGGGCCTCGCTCCTTGGGCCCCTCCCCCTCCGTTTGGACTACTTATTTATTTCTTCTCTACTATGGGCAAAAAGAAAACTAAGGCCATTACATCTGGACCTCTGGCCCCTACGGCCCATGGTGCTTCTTCCTCTGGTCTTCTGTGTAAGCCCGTATCCTCTGATTCCCCCTCTCTGCCTGCTGCTCTTGGGATTTCAGGCCATCTGCATGGCAATCTGGAAACTGTGTATGAAGAACCTAAATCCCCGAGTGTTTCCCGAACGCTTGGTTCGGAAGATACAGATTCGGATGACTAGGTTTTGAAGCCCCTTGTTGGTGTACAGAATTCTGCAGGGGATAAAAACAGTGGTGTTAAAGCCCCTTGGGTAAATCTCTTCAAAGATAACCGAGTGGCGGAGGATAAGCTCAAACTTCAGGCTTTCATCAACCCGAATGATGAGGTTATTATTGAAAATGAAGACTTGGATAATATTGAGAATACATGGGGTTTTGGGCTGGTCGGTTTCTTTGTTGGTAAATTCCCGGGTAAAACGGCTCTCCTCAAATTGTGTGACTCATGGAATGTGGACTACCAATATTTCGTTCACCCAAGTGGATGGTTAGTATTCAAGTTTGAAACGGATGCGGAGAGGTTAAGTGTGCTGCATGGGGGCCCCTATTTTGTATTTGGCAGGCACTTATCTCTTAAAGTTATGCCCAAATTGTTTGAATTCGATGCTAAGGTGGTGAGCATGATGCCGGTCTGGATCAACCTCCCGGGGCTGCCCTTGGAGTTATGGAACATCAACATGTTGGGGAAAATTGTCTCTAAGGTTGGGGATCCAATCTCTATTGACAAAGTCACTTCTACTAAAGGTAGAGTTGCGTTTGCTAGAGCTCTAGTGGAAATTGACGCTTCCAAAGAGCTAGTTAGGGAAGTTAAGCTGAGGTTCCCAGGCGGTAAAGTCAGATTACAGGAGGTCTTATATGAGCATGAACCTAAATTTTGCGGCCATTGCAAAATTTTTGGACACTCCATCCAGGGGTGTAAATTTAACGTTCCTAAGGCAGGTGGTGATAAGATGCAAGATACAGGCTATAAGGTGTCGATCGAGTCTACTGATTCGCCGAGTACTGGTTCGGATCAGAATGTGGCCACTAACCCGATTAGGAGAGAGGCGGATTGTAACCGGGCTAAAGGAATTGAGGACGCAAAGGGCAATGATCATAACTGTGAGGTAGCACTTGAAGTCCGTGACCAGGAAGGATGTTCAGGGGCAGTAGATGGAGCAATTACGGCTAGCATATCCAATTCTGTGGCCCCTACCTCTGGGTCGACTGGGCAGGCGCCGGTAAATGGGCAGAGTTGTAGAGATATTGTTAAGGCAGGTGCTGCAGGTTCTAAGGATACTGGAGAAGGGATATTCATAGAAGTTGTGAATAAAAAAAGAGCCTCTAAAAAGATGAGCAACTCAGGGATCATTAATGAAGCTAAGACAAGCCCGGCTGCAAGGGGAAAGGAGACTTCCAGTTCTTCTGGGAAATATAAAGAGAAAACTGGGGAGCATAGGATGGTTGCAAATTTAAATGTTATGAAGAAGGGTGTTCCCCTTGCTTCTACATCATGAAGATCGCATCATGGAACATTAGGGGTATGAACCTACCTCTTAAACAAAATGGGGTTCGTGAATTCATCAAAAAACACGATATTGATGTTATGGGAGTTTTGGAGACAAAAATCGAGGAACATAAATTGGTCAGGATCATGAGGAATAAATTTAACGGGTTGTGGCAAGCAAATAATTTTTGCACACACCAAGCCGGGAGAATTTTGATCTTATGGAATCCTTTGAAGGTCTTCTTGGAGGTGGTGGAGAGCTCACCACAATTCATCCATTGTATTGCTACTTGCAAGGTAACCTCATTTACTTTCCAAGTTAGCTTTGTTTATGCTTTCCATACTATTGTCACTAGGAGGCCACTTTGGAATAGCATCATGAATTTGCATGTAACATTGCCTTGGTTGGTGCTTGGGGATTTCAACAATGTGTTAAAGTTTGAGGAGAAATGTAATGGGGCGGAGGTTACTCCATATGAATTGAAGGACTTTGCGAATTGTTGCTTACATGTTGGGCTCACGGATCTTAGATCTTCGGGTTGTCTCTACACGTGGACTAATAATTCTACATGGAGCAAACTTGATAGGGCTATGGTGAATGAAGTATGGATGCAACATGAGGCTATTGCTCATGCTGAATTTCTCCCGTCGGGATGCCTTTCCGATCACTCCCCTTGTATTGTCACATTTTTGGAGCGGGAGGGATGCAACAAGAGACCCTTTCGATTCTTCAACATGTGGACTAATCATATGGAATTTCCGGTTGTGCTATCTAGGAGCTGGAATCAAGTTATTGAAGGGACTAAACAATACATTTTTTGCAAAAAACTGCACTGTTTAAAGGTTCCGTTGAAGCTACTTAATGCCGAGCACTTTGAACATATCTCTTCTAGAGCGAATTTGGCTAAGATTGAGTTGATGGAAGGTCAAAAGCTACTTCATGACCAGCCCACAGATGAAAATCAGCAACTATTGGTAGCCGAATTAAGGAGAAAAGCCGTTAGTTTATGTGAAGCGGAACAGAGTTTTTACTACCAACAAGCTAAATGCAAATTCCTCATTCATGGTGACAAGTGTACTAAATTTTTCCATGCTTTGGTTAAGCGTAACACAAGGAAGAATTTCATTGCTAAAGTTCTTAAGGAGGATGGTTGTTACACTACATCTCAAGAAGAAGTTGCCATAGAGTTTGTTAATTTCTACACCTCTTTACTTGGAACATGCTGTCCAAGTTCACCTATTGAGCAGAATTTGGTTTTGGAAGGACCGTTAATTAATGGGGAGCAAGGGGATTCACTTGTTCGGGATATTTCGAGCCAAGAAATTAAAGATGCATTATTTGATATTGGAGATGATAAGTCTCCCGGGCCGGATGGATTTTCATCACGTTTCTTCAAAAAAGCATGGGGGACTATAAGTGTGGATTTTATTGTAGCAATCAAAGAATTCTTTGCATCGGGTTCTCTTCTCAAACAAGTTAACCACACGATTATTGCTTTGGTGCCTAAATCTAACCACACTTCCATCGTTGGAGATTATAGACCTATCTCATGTTGCAACGTGTTCTACAAGGTTATTGCTAAGATTATAGCGTCTCGTTTAAGGCCTATTTTGGGAAGCATTGTAGATCAAGCCCAATCCGCATTTGTGGAAAATAGAAGTATGATGGACAATAGTCATCTTGCTCAAGAGCTTTTGAGACAATATAATAGGAAACGGGTTGCTCCTAGATGTCTTCTTAAAGTTGATCTCCGGAAAGCATATGATTCGGTTGATTGGGGATTCTTGAAGCAAATGCTTGAGGGGTTGCGTTTCCCTACTAAATTCATTGGTTGGGTTATGGAATGTGTTACAACCCCCACATACTCAATTGCTTTGAATGGAAACATACACGGATTTTTCAAAGGAAGGAAAGGCTTACGACAAGGTGATCCGCTTTCCCCCTTTCTTTTTGTGTTATGTATTGAATATCTATCGAGGATGCTTAAGGTTGCCACAAATGAGAGTGATTTTAATTATCACCCCAAATGCGGCCCGTTAAAGATTACACACCTTGCATTTGCGGATGATTTAATGCTATTTGCTAGGGGAGATGTTACCTCGGTGGGAATCTTAATGAATTGCTTGAACAACTTTGGAAATGCTTCGGGATTAAGGATGAATTACCTTAAATCCAGCCTATTTACAGCTGGTATTCATGGGATTGAGCTTGATGAAATCCAAGAAATTACCAACATTCCGAAGGGCACTATGCCTTTTCGTTATTTAGGCATTCCCCTTGCATCCGAGAAACTTAAGGTCAGCTCATTTGCTCCATTTTTGGATAAAATTATAGCTTATATTAGCTCTTGGACGTGTGCTTCCTTGTCCTATGCGGGAAGGGCGGAATTGATTAGGGCGGTGCTTCAAGGAGTGGAATGTTTTTGGCTTTCCTTACTCCCCATTCCGGCTACTATCATCTCAAGAGTCATTAGCCTTTGTCGGAACTTTCTTTGGGCATCTAAGAAACCATTGGTTGCTTGGAGGGAGGTGTGTTTACCAAAAACAGAAGGGGGTTTGGGGTTTCGAGAATTGAAAAGCTGGAATTCTGCACTAATTGCTAAATTATTGTGGAATATTCATCACAAAAAGGATTCTCTTTGGATTCGATGGGTGCACCAGATTTACCTCAATGGTACTAGCATTTGGGAGGTTATGCCACGAAAAGATCACTCTCCTCTTTTCAAAAAATTATTGGAAATTAGGAATACTTGTGGACAGATTTTTGGCAATGGAAGGGACGAACAGCACCCTTTGAACACGATACAGCAGAATTTTAGCGGGATTTTCTCGTTAAATGGGGATTATTTTTGTGTCACCAAGGCATATGAATTTTTGGAAACATTTCATCACTCCGAAACATTCATTTATGCTATGGTTGGGTGCTCAATCAAAGTTGCTTACTAAAGACAAATTGCATTACTTGGAGATTGATCGTACTTGTGACTTTTGCAAATCACAAGTAGAAACATGTCATCATCTATTTTTTGAATGTCCTTTGTCTTCTAATGTTTGGAAGACTATCAAGGGTTGGTTGGGTATCACTAGAGCGATGACTACTATGGCAAGTGCACTCAAGTGGATTAAGAAAGAGGCTAGAGGAACTTCATGGCGTAACAAAGCTAAAAAAATTGCTTTAGCTAGTTGCATATATTACATTTGGATGGCTAGAAATAGAATGATCTTTGAAAATTTAAAACCTAATGTGGAGGCTATTGTAAGACGAATCAAAACACACGTATACAAAGTGATGTTTTCTTTGTATCCTAATGTTTTGATTTGTTATGAGTCCTTAACATTGGGTTGATTTATTTTCCATCTTGTTTCTAGTATATTGGTAGTCTGTTGTTCCTTGTATACTCACATGGGTATGCCCATAGTGATTTCGGTCCTTTATGTTGGAGACTTTCTTTGTATTGTTGATTTACTCGGGTATGCCCGCAGTATTTGTAAATGATTTTGATCTATAATACTTCACATTTACCCGATCAAAAAAAAATAAAAGAAAGATGTATGATGATATAACGAACACCAAAATTTGTTAGTTCCATCATTTTTTAGAAATTTATTAAAATAGTCAGTGTGGTTTAAAAAAGAAAAAAAATAGTAATAATTGGAATGGCGTAAATGACCCCTTGTTCTCTCTTTAATTTTAGGGATAATTGTAGCAGCAGTCCAAACCTTTCGCTTTTTTGCAGACTTTACCCTAACAATCACTTTGCACCACATGCACTTCCAAACCTTTCAAAAATTAGCACATGTGGTCCAAATGAACGATTTCTGTTACTTTGATCATTAATTGACCCAAAAAATAAATT
>CAIGRP010008640.1:0-18498 GCA_903798385.1 Fraxinus cuspidata | reverse complement strand
TTTTGTCACGAATAACATATGGATATCATCAATCTAATCTGAATCAATAGCTTCCTCTAAATTAGCTCCATCATCCCACTGCTGTCGAATCCACTGTACATTAGTCTCACATGTGAAAAGTGCAGCTAATATCATTTTTCTTTTCGCATGGAATTCAAATCTTTCGTAGCTCAATTTTGTTTTATTTTTAGGGTAGGTCAATTAGTTAAAAGTCATTCCATATTCATGGTCACCCTACGACACAGATGACTGTTATCCTAAATCTCACACACGTGATCAAACTCACTCACAAGAGCTTAGTGTGTACAGTGCAGATTCATGAAGTTACCTATACTAAGTACTCCAACCAAGTCCTAAACAAGTTAATGGAAACTTTTGTCACCATTCATTAACTTTACTTGTTCTTGATCACAAGTTAACATGTTAAAATATATCAAATTAAGGTTCTATGTCAACAAAAATCCTTTTTCTTTCCCCTCCCCCCTTTTATATATTTTTAATTTTTTTTAAATGGATAATGAAAAAATAACTAATATATAATAAATGAGATTGCATGCATGAGTGTACAAACTATGAACTTGCAAATGCATGGACCTATACATCTACTCAATGAGGTACAGACATCAATATCTTTCCCAATAAACTCAAACCAAAGACCATCTAAAGATTTGGTGAAAGGATTAGCTAACTGTTTTTCTATATAGATGTTGCTCAATAGATATAAATCGAGTCTCCACAAGCTCTCGGATAAAGTGATGTCTAATGTCTATATGTTTGGTCCGAGACTATTGAATAGGAATTTCAGAAATATTTATACCACTTATTTTGTCACGAAATACAATCATAGTACAGTGCTCGACTCCATAATCACTCAAAATTTACTTCATCCAAAGCCGTCGAGTACAACAACTTCATGCCACTATGTATTCAGCCTCAGTCGTGGACAAAGAGATAGAATTTCTTTTCTTACTCATCCAAGCTATAAGATTTGTTCCTACATAAAATACCCTCCAGATGTGCTTTTTTTATCATTAGTATTCCCAGCCTAATCGGCATCAGAATAAGCTGCTAGATCTAGATTGGAATCTCTAAAGTACAAAATTGCATGATCGATAGTGTCATTGACATATTGAATAATACACCTCACAGCACCTAAGCGAGAATACTTAGGGTTGGCCTGAAATCTAACACAAACAACCAACACTAAATGCTATGTCAGATCTACTAGCACTAAGTTAATGGAAACTACCTATCACACTCCTATACAGTATTTGATCAACACTTTTTCCCGTAGGATTGTTACTCATCTTAACATTAGTGCTCATAGGTGTTTTGGTGTGTTTCTTGCTGTCCAACCACAATCTCTTAACTAGATCCTTAACATATTCCCATTGAGATATGTACAACCTAACATCAGTTTGCTTTACTTGAAAATTAAGAAAGAAATTTAGTTCTCCCACTATACTCATCTCAAGTTTTTGTTTCATACATTCAACAAATTCATGAGCAAGTGAGTTAATAAAAAATCTAAATATGATGTCATCAATATATATTTGAGCTATGGTAATGGTTTTATCCACCCGTCTAATGAACAATGTTTTCTGTGCACCACCTCTAGAGAGCATATGTTCCAAAAAATAAACCTAAAGTATTCAATTCAAGAAAACACTCTTGACGTCAATTTGATATAGCTTGAATCCCAAAGTACAAGCTACAACAAGTAGGATTCTGATAGATTCAAGGCGAGCTACAATGGAAAATGTCCTATCAAAATCCACACCTCTACTTAAGTATATCCTTGGACAACTAACTAAGCCTTATTCCTAGTTATGATACCTTAATCAACAGTCTTATATTAAATATCCACTTCATACCAATAACATTACTATCCTCAAGCCTAGGTACCAAATAACAAACATCATTTCTAGTAAATTGGTTTAGTTCCTCATGCATCGTATTCACCCAACATTCATCGCTAAGGGCTTCTTCTACCTTCTTGGGTTCAATTTGGATACATAACTAGTATATGTTAAGTTATTCAATACTCTCTTACTTACTCTCATCCATTCTTCTAAATTCCCAGTAATATTATCTTTGGGATGATTCAACTTAACTCTAGATGAATGTTCCTTATGTTGAGTGGACTTTCACTAGATGATGGTTCATCGGGAAGTTTGGACTTATAACTAGATGATAGTTTCTTAATTGGAGTATCTACTTCTTTTGGAAATCTTGGAGGTTCCAAGTCAAGATTTTCTTTACATTCAAGTGATAGGATCATCACTTATTTGAACTAATTCTTCTAAGTTACCCAATTGCCATCCCTCACTCAAGGCATCATCAACTACAATATTAATGGATTCCATCACTGTGCATGTAAAAGAATTATATACACATTAAGCCGTATTATTCCTAGAGTATCCCAAAAATATTCCTTTATCACTCTTAGAGTCAAACTTGCCTAAGTTCTCTCTATCCCTCAAAATGTAGAACTTGCTACCAAACACTTGAAAGTATTTGATAGTAGGCTTTCTACTCTTCCAAATCTCATAAGCCATCTTCTCGGTCTAAAATCTAAGGTAACTCTATTCACTATGTGCCATACAACTTTAATGGATTCACCCCCAAAAATGCATTGATAGACCCTTAATATGAAGTATAGCTCTGGCCATTTCTTGAAGCACTCATATTTCTCTCAACTACTCCATTTTATTATGGAATGATCGAGTGAATAGAGCTCTTGCTTGATTTCCTCATCCAAAAAGAAATTCTCGGGGCTAAAATTTTCAAATGCTCTCCCATGATCACACTTGATTCTAATTATTGTGGACTCTTTCTCATTCTTAACTCTTTTATACAAGGATTTAACAAGATTGAATACCTCAAATTTTTTTTCTCAATAACTTAATCCAAGTGAACCTAGAATAGTCATCTACGACAACCAAAACGTAATATCTACCACCTAGACTCTCGGTTCTCGATCGTCCCACTAGATCCATATGAAGTTGTTCTAAAGGTATGTTTGTTAATAAGCTAGAAATCTGCTTATGATTAACTTTCAATTGTTTTCCTTGTTCACATGGTCTACGAACAATATTATTAACCTTCCCAAGTTTAGGAAGCCCACCAACAGGTTCCTTTTTGGACAACTTCAACAAACTTTTGTAATCCATATGACCAAGTCTTTTACGTTAAAGTCCAATCATATCAATCTTGGCACTACGATAAACATAGTTAGAATTTGAAAGAACTCCATAACAATTATCAGAGGTTCTTCCTCTTTCCATGACCACACTATTGTTCGAATCATATACAGTACACCTTTTCTGAAAAAAAAAAAAAAAAACTAACCCTATAATCATCATCACAAATTTGACTAATGCTTAATATGTTAGATTTTAAACCTTCCACATAAAAGAAATCGCGGATGTACTTTTACCAAGAATAGGCACAATAGTTCCATCTCCAAAGGTAATAGTTCTAGCTCTCCAATCATCAAATGTATAGAGCAAGACTTTATTTCCACACATACATCTAGAGGATGCACTATCAAGATACCACATCAAATTAGTTTTAGCCTTAAGAGCATCATGGTAGTTCATTTCATCATTATGACCTGTGAATTCACTCATCATAACCTAAACCTTATAGAAGAAGAGGTTATCTTTGTCAATTGAGTCATCACTTTAGTCAAGTGACTGACTTGATTAGTTAGGAACCCAACCTGATGTCCTGACTTCTATTGCTACCCAAGAGTTTGAGACATCTAGGCCTCATATGACCTAACTTACCACAGTTCTGACATATATGAATGAACCTAGAGGTAACACTACGAGATTTCAAGTTTTATGTCGCATAGATGACCTCTGTCCCAGAGTATCCTTTTTTCTTGGGTTAATTGATTTCGACACTCTTAGCCTTGATAGAGGCTAAGACAAATGTAGTTATAGAAAATATAGCAGCATAAGAACCAGTATCACTATAGCGTAGACCTTCCCTATTTATAACAGCTTTGTTCAAGATATTTTCAAGTGTCTTAGTTCGATTAGAAAAATATCGAGGTTGGCCATTTGATTTCTAGAGATCATTCGTAAGAGTTTTAACATTAATTTCTAAGGACTCTTTCTCTATTCTCAACTTATTTAGATATTTAGTAGACTTCTCAAAATTTGACTACGAGTCTTTCTTTTTCTAATTCAAGTTCATTTAGTTTCTTAAAGATGGATCTATTTACCTTTTTCAACTTAAGACTCTTCTCAAATAGCTGGTCATAATCCTTATGAATATCCCTTTCATCCTTAAATCCTTCCTTGAAGTACTCAATTTGATCCAAGTTCCCAACTTCCTCTCTTTCCTTCACAAATTCACTCTTAACTACAGATGCAGATTGTGACAACACAAATTCTTGACAATTCGAGTGTCACTAAAATTTAAATTAAACTCAAATAAAAGGGTTGAAATGAATAAATTGTATTTTTATAAGAATAATTACGATTCAACGTTATTCATAATAAGCATATTTTAAAGAAAATATGTTTGACATAAGGAAAATTTCAAATGACTTCAACATAAATTAACTAAAATTCGACATAATTTCATTAAAATTATTTTAAATATCTCACAGTAGCATTCATCTCCGGATTGAACCATTAATTTTCTGAAAAGAAAATAAAAACATAATGTGCGATAAAAATCTCAATAAGTGTACGTGAGTAATTTTGTTTTCATGTACTTTTAAATTGACTTAACTTAGATAGTACCAAGTTTCCATGTGTAGCGCTACTATACTCTAGTCCGTCCATACAATCTTATACATAATACAGACCATAACTTAACATAGCCAAGAAATAACATACAAGGGATTACTCACATGATAACGTAATAACACACTTACCTTTTTTACTTGACGAATCAAAATAATAAAAGAAGTTATCGTTGGGGAGAGATCCCTTAGCCACTTGTGAAATTGAGTATTCATGTGTATTTGTGTACTTGTATGAATATATTTAATATGAAAAGGAGAAGAGAAAGAGTAAAAATGGAGAGACAAACCGATAGAGGTAAAGAAGGGGAGTGTGTAAATAGTTGATGAGGGGTAGTATGTAGTGTTGGATTTGTCTCATATTTATAGTGTAAATTCAAGGACTATGTATAGAAATGTGAGAGGAAATGACTAGATGTTAGGCATAGTCAATGCATAATGGTGTATTATCTTGAAAGTGGTCCAATAAATACCTTTAATTATGTGGGCAATTCAATTGACTTGGCTGGAAACTTGGTGTAAATAATGCATGCGGTCAAATCAATTACTTTTATTTATGCGGTCAAATCAATATATTGGCTTGAAATGTGGTGCGAATAATGTATTTGGTCAAATAAATCTTAAGTTGTGACTAATTGTCATATTTACATATATTTTATCCATGATTTCATCTAGTTTCCCAGATAACTCTCCAATTAGGTTCTCAAACTATTGGCTAGTCATCAACAAGGCCATTAGATTTTAATAATTGAGCACTTGAGTGGTAAATTTAAATCTAACAACTAGTTAAAAATTTGGGACATTACAACCTACCTCCATTAAAATAAATTTTGTTCACGAAATTTACCTTTGAACTCCTCAAAGAGTTGTGGGTACTTGACTCGCATTACCACTTCTCGCTCCCAAGTAGCTTTTTCAACTGAGTGGTTACGTCATCCTACTTTTACTCAAGGGATCACCTTGTTCCTAAGTGCTTGAAATTTATAATCAATAATTTCAACATGTACATCTTCATATCTCAAACCGCGTTGTAACTTAATTGATTGACGATTTACTATATGGCTCGGATCAATGGTGTACTTTCTGAGCATGGGCATATGAAATATGTCATGTACTACTGTTAGTTCAGGCGGTAAGGCCAACTGATATGCTACACTTCCAACACCCCTCAAGATTTCAAACGGACCAATGAATCTTGGTCGCAACTTTCCTTTCTTACCAAAATGTGATACTCCCTTCATAGGCGCTACATTGAGTAATACTTTATCAAATTCAAGAAATTCCAAGTCCTTTCTCCTCTTATCTACATAGCTTTTCTGTCTGTCTTGTGTCGTTTCAATACTATTACGGATCTTCTCGATAGCCTACACAATCTGTTCAATAATCTCTAGACCCAAAATCTTATCCTCGCCCACCTCATCCCAATGAACTGGCGATCTGCCTTTCATCTCGTAAAATGCTTCATAGGGTGCCATGTCGACAAAGGTGTGAAAACTATTGTTATAAGCAAACTCAATTAAAGGTTGATGATTTTCCCAATGTCCACCAAACTCTAGAAAACACGATCAAAGCATATCCTCTAATGATTGGATCGTCCACTCAGATGGTCATCTATTTGATGGTGGAAAGCTGTACTAGTTCAATTTAGTTCACATAGTCCGATGTACACTCTTCCAAAAGTTTGATGTGAATCTTAAGTCTCTGTTTAATACAATTGAAACTGGTACACCGTGCAACTTTATCACTTTTCAGAAAGAAATGAACAAACTTGGTTAATTGGTCAATGATCACCCAAATGGCCTCATGACCTTTTACTGATTTCGATAAACCTACGATAAAGTCCATCATCACATGTTCTCATTTCCATTTTGGAACATCTAAAGGTTGTAGTAGCCCTGATGGTCATTAGTATTCGGCCTTTACTTGCTAGCATGTCAAACACGTTTCAACACACTCAGCTACATCCTTCTTCATTCCTCTCCACCAAAAGACCATTTTCATGTCCCGAAGGTACCTCTCAAATGCACTGAATATGGAACAGAGTGAGCTTCCTCTAATATTTTCTCGAAGTTTGGTACGCATAATCTCCCTAATGATATAGTGTTTTATATTCGGATATGGTAAAAACCTTCCACTTTCCCGTTTATATCTCAGCTTTAATAAATTTCAAAAACTGGTCACCTTTCTGATGACTTTTAATCCTATCATGGAATGTTAGTCTGATTGATAATGCATTCATCTGAGCTACAGTGCTAGGTTTAGTTGTGACAATCTCAAGATTTAATCTCTCAAACTCCTTCCATAAAGGCTTCTGTACAGTCAACATTGCCACTTGACCCATCATCTTCCTACTCAAGGAATCCGCTACCACGTTCGCCTTGCATGGGTCATAGTGGATCTCTGGGTCATAATCATTCACTAGTTCAAGCCATCTTCTTTGTCTTATGTTTAAATCATTTTGAGTAAAAATATACTTGAGGCTTTCGTGGTCTGTATAAATGTCACATTTGCTCCCATATAGGTAATTCTCTAAATTTTTATAGCATGGACAACTGCAGTTGCCTCTAAGTCTTGCATAGGGTAATTCTGCTCATATGGCTTCAGTTGTCTAGACACACTTGCGATCACCTTATCTTGTTGCATCAAAACACATCCCATGCTATGTTTAGTCACATCATTGTATATTACAAAACCTTTGACTCTTTCTGGTATGGTTAACACCGATGCGTTAACCAATCTCTTCTCAACTCTTCAAAATTAGGTTTGTAATTTTTAGTCCAGTTAAATCTTGCACACTTACAAGTTAAATGTGTCACGGGTCTATCGTTGATGATGCTTCGATGAACCTCCGTAAAATTTGGCTAAACCCAGAAAACTACGAATTTTCCTATTCTAGTTGGTCATGACTAATTTAGAACTACCTCTACTTTGCTTGGATCTACCTCTATTCCTGAGTTGTAATGACATGCGTTCCAACTAAATTTCATATTTCTTAAATTTTGCGTACAGGTTATCCTTCTTCAGGATTTTCAACACAATCCTCAAGTGTTCCTTATGCTCTTCTTCACTCCTTGAATAGATTAGGATGTCATCACTGAATACGATGACAAATTGATCAAGAAAATCATGGAAGAAATGATTCATTAAATCCATGAAAACTTTGGGAGCATTTGTCAACCTAAACAACATAACTAAGAACTCATAATGGCCATATCGAGTTGTAAAAGCTATCTATGAGCTATTGCCTATCTTGATCCTTCGTTGATGGTACCTGGAATGTAGATCGATCTTGGAAAATACCACTGCACCTTGAAGTTGGTCAAACAAGTCTTCGATTCTTGGAAGAGGATATTTGTTCTTAAGATTAATCTTGTTCAAGTTTCGATAGTCGATGCACATCCTCATCGACCAATCATTTTTTTAACAGAAAGCACTGGTGCTTCCTATGGCAATACACTTGGTTGAATGAATCCCTTCTCTAATAGTTCTTCTATCTATGCCTTTAATTGTTGTAGCTCTTTTGGTGACATTATGTAAGGGGCCTTAGAAATAGGTACGGCCTCGATGGTGAGATCAATCACGAACTCCACTTCTCGTTTCGGTAGCATGCCAGATAAATCATCTCGGAAAACCTCTTGGAATTTTTGTACCACTCTAACTTCACTAACTGACAATACTTTATCTTCGTCCTTGTCTACTGTTGATATAAGGAAACCCACACTACCACCTGATTGTAAGATTCATCGTGCTTGTAATGCAGACACAACAAGGGGTAAGGACTTACTCTTAGTCGTAGATAATCAAAATTCTTCTTCTCCTAGTTTTTGGAAACCCACCTCCTTCTTGAAACAATGAATTGTTGCATTATTCTTGGATAACCAGTCCATCCCAAGAATTACGTCAAAATCACGTACATCTAGTAAATAAAGTTCCATCTCTGAAGACCTAACATCTATTTCTATCCTTGTTGCCTTAACTATATTATATGTGTTCAGCACCTTTTCAGAGGGTATAGACACTTCTAAAGACAAACGTGTAGATATAATATACATATCTAGCTTTTGTACGAACTTAAGAGATATAAAGAAGTGAGTGGCACCAGAATCGATTAATACATAGGCATGTAAGTTGGATATTAAAACGTTACGTGCCAAAATATTACATCCTAATCCTCTTTCTGTTTAGTCAATGTAAATATTCTTGTCTTGTCCTCTAGGTATATATTCCTACATTTGCTGTGTGTTTCCCTAATTCTGCTGGATATTAGGGCAAGACCTAGCCATGTGCCCATGTTGTCCACACTAGAAACATGTGTTTGTCCCTATGAGACAAGCCCTTAGATGGTGTTCTTACATTTGGCAAAGTGGATAGCTTTTATTGTCACCTTGTTAACACTTCATGGTAGGTTCCCATTTTAAGTACTACCACTGCCTGCCTTAGATCATCCCTTAAGCCTTGTTCAAAATGCACCATCATTTTCTCCGCTTGTCCACAAATCTAGGGGCATAATAGGATAACTCTTCAAACTTTCGCTCGTATTTAGTTAGAGACATCGAGCCTTGAGTCAACGTAATAAACTCAACCTCCTTCTAATTTTAGATACTTGTAGGGTAGTACTTCTTCAGAAAGTTCTCTTTGAATTGGTTCCATGTCCAGGTATGTCCGGGAGCCTTTGACCTTGAGGTTGAGTCCCACCAATGCACAGCGCCTTTCTTTAGCATAAAGGTTGCATATGTATATTTTCTAGAGTCTAGGTAGTCATTGAGGTCGAAGATTATTTCTATCCCCACCAATCAATCTTCCGCTTCCAAGGGATCTAACACACTCAAAGGTTTGGAGAACTGTTTTTTAAATAGTTCTACAGCAACAACAGTTGTGTTCCTTGTGTCTTCTACAGCTATCGTTGCTTGTCGCAATGGTGGTGGTATCGTCTGTTATGGTGGTTGTCGTGGCATTATCGCCTGGGCAAAGGTTCGCATCATAGTGAGAAATTGCTGAGCAAACTGTGGGTTAACCCCGTTAGGTTGAGGTTGTGCGGGCAGTTAAGGTTGTTGGGATTGTTCACCATTATGGTTAGCTCTTCGGTCTCAGGTTACCACAGCCTTAATAAACAACATTACAATAAATAAAGACCGGAAGAAAGAAATTATTTATTTACGTATTTATTCATTTGTTATAACTATTATTTTTTATATCTATTATTGTTGTTGTTGTTAATGTTGTTGTTATTACTACTAATGGAAATTGAAAAATCGAAGTTGAGAGTTTTTTAAAGGAGTTCTATAAAATAGAAATGCTTGGAATAGATTTTTTGAAATGAAATTTTCTTAGAAGTTTTTAAAATAGAATTTTTTTTTAAAAGATGTGATTTTTTTCATGGATTTGAAGTATTGTTTTTCATTTTGTTAATTTGAATAACACTCAACAAAAAGGCATCCAGGGGAAGAGGGAGTCACAAGTGTACCTCTTCAACCCAAACTTTCCATAGATAGTTTATGTCTTTTTGATAAAATATTTCAATGTTGCGAATACGCAAATCACGAAAACTTAAACAATACGTGAAAACTAGAGGTGCCTAAAATATGAATTCTTATTTATTTATTATTATCATTATCATTATTATTTTAGTTTTTTTATTGGTAATTCCTAAGTGACATGTCCTAAGTTAAAGACTTCTTAAATTCTTTCGCTACAATTCTCGACAATAGAATTCAGGCAATACCTTATATCACATACTTACATGCAACATATTATAATTAAATAGGAACATGACATATCTTAATATTTCATGTTGCTATTGGTAAACAAATAATTTGTGATACTTATAATTTTTATAACAAGTTGTACTTATTCGTGTCTCATAAATTGTATTATTTTATACTAGCATAATCATGCGTACAACTAAAGATATTACATATAGCATTGCATAAATGGTGTATTATCTTAAAAGTGGTCCAATCAATACCTTTAATCATTTGATCAATTCAATTGACTTGACTTGATACTTGGTGTAAATAATGCATCTAGTCAAATCAATTACTTTTATTTATGTGGTCAAATCAATTATATTAGCTTGAAATGTGGTGTGGATAATGCATGTGATCAAATAAATCTTAAATCGTGACTAATTGGCATATTTACATATATTTTATGCATGATTTCATTTAATTTCCAAGATAACTCTCCAATTAGGTCATCAAACTATTGGCTAGTAATCAGTAAGGTCATTAGACTTTAATAATAAAGCACTTAAATCCTAAATTTAAATCTTAACAACTAGTAGTAAAAATTTGGGACGTTACGCAAACACCATATAATGCAGTCACTCCTCAGTACTGGAAGGATTATTATGATCACCTGAGTTAGAGTATCATCTGTGAGAGCCACATTCATAGCCTTACAAAGGGTGTTCTTATAATTAGGACACTCAG
Source organism: Fraxinus cuspidata (assembly GCA_903798385.1). Taxonomy (NCBI): domain Eukaryota; kingdom Viridiplantae; phylum Streptophyta; class Magnoliopsida; order Lamiales; family Oleaceae; genus Fraxinus; species Fraxinus cuspidata. Next base: position 7,305 of record CAIGRP010008640.1, on the reverse strand, counting down.
CTACCAACAGATTGAGACTTCTTCCTGACATCGCTAGTGTCTTTCTTTTCTCGTTTATCTTTCCTGAATTTACTAGGGCAACCCTTGTATTTTTCCTAAGGTTTCTTATTATTCCTAAAGGATTTCTTGAATTTCTTAATAAAATAAGCTGCCTACTCACCTTAAGGGTGTCTTCATCAGTAGTGTCACTATCTTTTTCCTTCAGATTGTTTAAGGCAATATATATATTTTTCTTAGAGATATGGCTAGTTCATAGGTTTAGAGCACTACAACATATCAACTCATCTATAACCTGTCAAAATGCTATCTATCATGTTTTATAACATTTTTTCAAAATGCTATTACATGTAGTATTATTAAAAGTCATACATCTATTATAATTTTTTTCTTCAATGCTTTTGTAAAGTGTTATGAGCATTTTGCTATCGTAAAGGTTTTAGTATTTATATCATTATTTTCGTGCAATCTTTTTAATTTGATAGCATTTTTTCGTAATAATTTTGGCTTTAATAGCAATAGTAATTCATCATGGTTACATCTTCAATAGAATTATTTTTCATCTTAATATTTTAATATTAATAGCATTTATTGAATACAGAGTATCATTTTCAATAGCATTTTTTGATTGTAATGTATACAAATTAAATAACATTCCTAATTCATTAATTGTCAAGTGTAAATATTCAATAGCACTAATTTTTAGACTAAAAATATGAAGAACAATAACCAGGCCAATAATAAATTTCATAATATGCTTCACTATTGTCTTGTACAAATACACAAGTGTATTTGTTCAATAAGAAATTTAATTATGTTCCGTCTTCACATCAAATACTAATAGCGATATACGCCTGAAAAGAAAACAAAAAAATTAAATTAAAATGATTTCATTCGAGTTCTTCAAAAGAACATTTCTTGAACTCTTGCAATATGTTCGGAGAATACATTCGTCAAACCAATGATGTATAAAAATTAACAAAGTAAAACCACTTACTAGATTAAAAATAATGTAAAGTAAAAAATTCAAAACTCTAATTAGTGACGGGCATACAGAATTTGACCTTATTGTCTATGCTATTTACTCCATTACAACTTTGTTAAATGGCAGTGCAACTGTGATACCAACACATTCTTCGATACAAGTTGAAGTAGGTATCCACGAGAATACATCAAGTTGTATAGCTACGTCACTACAAAAAAACATGCTTCAGACACGGATTTTCCGTTCCTAAAGCCACGATATCCTTTGCTAATAATCTTCACCGACGGAAAATGACCAACCAAAATTTTTTTGCTATTTTGAGGGTTACTGATAGTTACCAACAAATTTTCCATATGTGAAGTATAAAACTTTTACCAACAAATTTTCCATATGTGAAGTATAAAACTTTTACCAACGGATTTTCCGTAGGTAAAAGGCTCTACCAGGATAAAAACAAAAAGAAAGCAAAATTTATAAATATTATTGACAACATCCAAGTAGGGGTGATTATTATTAAAGCCTGTCAAAATGTAAAGTGTCCCTAGATATGAGTGATGATAGCAAAAGTGGGCTTAAGCAAGCAGGTGGACCTCTAGGGATTGCTTAAATCACTGCAATCGAGGAGGGAAAACCAAGCCATAACTAAAAAGGTTGAACTTCAACCTTGAGGGTCCCCCAATGTTTCGCCCTGCCTCTACCCTAGAGCATTGTGGAGGAGGTAAATCGCGGGATGTGCCTCAGTAGGTCAGGGTATAAGAGCTGTCATATTGGTGCCCACAAAGAGTCCAATTTTATACCTTATAAGAGGCAGGAATCAAACGAAGCCATAACTAGTTCTAGTGTTGCATGTTTGATTGTTTTACTTTTGATGGCTGATTCCATTACGTTCCCTGTGCTATCCCTATCAGATCCCTCACTTTCTCTCTATATATAAAATTTTGGAAAATCGATTTGAAAATGTGGTTAGTTTTTTTATTAATAGTAGGCAGGTTTTTACTGTAAAATTTGGCTAGTTGTTAAGCCTTCATTTGAAAAAAGGGTTATAAATCCTGTGTAAGTTAAATATTATTTTTAATTTCTAGTACCCACATGATGATTAATGGAGTGTACATATTGATTTTTAAATTTATAGAGAATGTTCTAGAATTTTGTGAAACAAATCTCCCATCATCGAGCATGGAACGGACAATGCCCGCACATAACATGCACATATGTGCTTGTATGATATATAGTGTGTGTTGTTATATAATTTAAATTAACATAATATACTGGAATATTATTTAGTTTTCCAGGTGAAAAGAATTATTTTTTTATTCGAATAAATAATAAACGAACCTCATCTTATTACTTTTTCCCTCCCTTGTTACAAAATCACGTGAAAGAAAATCACTTTTCATGAGGTGAAAATAAAGATAGCATAAGATTAAAAAATAAAGGAAGTTATTGAGTAAAAATAAATCTATATATCATTTATGGGATCTATATGTTATTTTTACATGACCATTAGTTCCATGTGGCTTGCCCACTGAAACCAAAAATGAAGTAGATAAACTAAAACATATTTTATAAATTGAAACACACTTCAGATTGTTTATTACTGTGTATTTTCTTTGTACAAGGGAAGATAGCTACAAAGACTCTGATGAGCATGATTGTGTGTTCAACTACGTTGTTGTTCCTTTCACTAATGAACATGAAAAACCAAGGTATGGCATACATTTATTAACAGGCCCTTTATCATTTTTGTGGATTTTGTTCACTTACAAAATTTTCTTAGGTACATAATTATTAGTAAAAGAAGAGGACATTGAGCATCACAAATGTCCACAAATTCAGTAAGGGAGAAGCATCATGCTTTAATAATGAGAGAAAATAATCATTCCAATGTAATACGGGGAAAATGGAGCGAGTAGAAGTTCCACTCAAGGTAGAGCTACTCAATCAACTGCCACACCAAGTACTCCAAGAGAGCAAGGGGATGGAAGAGTTCAAGAAGCGATTATGCTTACGTTTTTCTAATTATCTTGCACTTCAATTAAAAACTGAAAATTTTTTCTTTTGCAAGATTACGGTTTTTCTTATTAGTATATTTAGAAACAGAAACCACTAAACTATCAACATCAACAAACTGAAACGAAATAAATTTGTATATCATTTATGGCCACAATATGTTCTTTTTAGCTTACTATTAGTTCCAAATGGCTTGCATGCTGAAACAAAAAATGAAGTATTCAAGGTAAAATATATTCTATACATTGAAACACTCTTTGGTTTGTTTATTACTGTATATTTTCAGTGTACAAAGAAATAAAGCAAAAAATACTCAGAACAACACGATTACGTTGTCTACAAGGTTTTTGTTACTTTTACTAGTGAACAACCAAGGTAAGGCATACATTTATTTATTTAACTAGTTTGTTTGCATTTTTGTGTATTTTGTTATTCACTTATATAATGTTATTATGTGCATAATTATTGATGAAAGAAGAGGACATGGAGCATCACAAATGTCCACAAGGTCTCCTAAGGAAGTCCATGAAAAGACGTGAATGAAAGAAGTTCAAAGAGGCAGAAGCATCACGCTTTAATAATGAAAGTAGATATTCATTCCGATGTAATATGAGGAGCGAGTAGAAGTTCCACTCAAGTTAGAGCTACTCAATCAACTGCCTCACCAAGTACTCCAAAAGAATAAGGGGATGGAAGAGTTCAAGGAACAACAACGTTTACGTTTTTCTCATTACCTTGCACTTTAATTATAGAAGGACAATTTTTTCTTTTCCAAGATTAGGGTTTTCTTATTAGTGCCCAAAATACTTTCTAGAAAAAAGAAACTACCAAATCATTAACATCAGTAAATTCTGGAGAAGAAGCATGGAATTATGTGATGCTTTGAACATGCTCATAAGTCTTGGTAATTGAGATTCAGTCAAAATTATTAAAATAATAATTTTGATGAAGATGAAGCCATGAGTAGAGATTCTTTGACGCAGGCTGAAATTGATGATTTGAGAATCGAAATACGTTAGAAAAACTTGTGACAATAGCAAAATGACTTGCATACTTAAGAGTTAAAACATGATTTAAGAGTTGATATACGTTAAAGATATACTATTAAAATACCTTGGATGAGAAGCACCCTTTGATGTTTACAATTTGAAATCGACGGATTCTGGATTCACCTTTGCTGATTTTATTATGCAGAGTCTGGCAGAGTGAAAGAAAATCACGCATCTTGAAGTGAGAAATGAAGAGACCACAAGATTGCAAATTAAAGGAATATATTAACATAACTAAAGCAAAAATTATAAAAATTATTAACAACATCAAAGGAGGGGTGATTAATACTAAAGCCCGTCAAAATGTAAAGTGTTCCTAGATATGTGTGAAGAGAGCGGATGTGGGCTTAAGCAAGCAGGCAAATCACTGCCGGAGTACCAAGCCATGACTATTTCTATTGTCGCATGCTTGATGGTTTTACATTTTAACGTTTGATTCCATTGCCTTCCCTCTGCTATCCCCCATCAGATATCTCGCTATCTCTCTATAAATAGATTTTTGGAAAGTGGATTTGAAAATGTGATTAGTTTTTGATTAATAAAAGTCAGGTTTCACTATAAAAGTTGGTTGGTTGTTAAGTCTTTATTCGGATAACAAATATATAAATGGTTTATAAATTTAGTCTAAGTTGAATATTAATTTTCTAGTGCACATACATGATGGTTAATGGAGCGTACATATTGATTTTTAAATTTATAGAGAATGTTCTAGAATTTTGTGAAAAGAATCACCCACCTTGCACATGGAACACGCCATGCCTGCACGAAACATGCAAATACATGCTTACATGATACATAGTATATGTTTTTATATATTCTAACGAAGTCACATAATATATTGGAAAATTATTTAATTTTTGAGGTAGAAAGAAATATTTACAGGTAAATGCAGCGAGTAGATGTTCCACTCAAGGTAGAACTACTCAAACAACTACCACACCAAGTGCTCCAAGAGAATAAAGAGATGGTGGAGTCCAAGAAGCAATTATGCTTACGTTTTTTTCTCATTACCTTGCACTTCAATTACAAATTGACAGTTTTTTTCTTTTGCATGATTACGGTTTTCTTATTAGTATAAAAATATACATTTTAGAAACAGAAACCGCCAAATCAGCAACAACAGGAAACTGAGCGAAAGAAATCTGTATATCATTTTATGGCTGCAATATGTTCTTTATATCTTACTAATAGTTCCACGTGGCTTGCATGCTGCAACGAAAAATGAAGTAAACTAATGTGCATAACTATTGATGAAAGAAGAGGACATGGAGCATCACAAATGTCCACAAGTCCCCTAAGGAAGTCCATGAGAAGACGTAAATGAAACAAGTTCAAAGAGGCAGAAGCATCATGCTTTATTAACGAAAGCAGGTAATCAACCTGATGTAATAAAGGGAAATGCAGTAGGTCAAAGCCTTACTCAAGGTAGAGCTTCTCAAAGAACTGCCACACCAAGAGCTCTAATAGAATAAGGAGATGGTGGAGTTCAAGAGGCAACAATGTTTACGTTTTTCTCATTACCTTGCACTTTAATTATAGATGGACAATTTTTTCATTTGCAAGATTAGGGTTTTCTTATTAGTATAAAAAATACTTTCTAGAAAAGAAACTACCAAATCAGCTGCATCAGCAAATTCAGGAGGAGAATGGAATTAATTATGAGGTGCTTTGAACGTGCTCTTAAGTCTTGGTAATGGAGATTTGGTGGAAAACCTTGAAATAATCTTGGAGTGAAATTTGATGAAGATGAAGTCAGTAGTAGAGATTCTTTGATGAATGCTAAAATTGATGATTAAAACTACGTTAGAAAAATTAGTGAAGATAGCAAAATAACTTGCAAACTCAAAGAGTTAAAACATGATTTTAGAGTTGATATTTATTGAAGATGTACTATTAAATAACTAGGATGAGAACCCGCACCCTTTGTGGTTTCTAATTTGGATTCGACAGGTGCTGAATTCACCTTTGCTGATTTTATTTAACAGAGTCTAGCAACGTGAAAGAAAATCATGCATCGTGAAGTAAAAAATAAAGAAAGCACAAGATTGCAAATTAAAGCAAGATATAAACATAAGGAAAGCAAAATTTATAAAAATTATTAACAACATCCAAGGAGGGTTGATTATATCTAAAGCCCGTGAAAATGTAAAGTGTTCCTAGATAGGTGTGAAGAGAGCAAAAGAAGGCTCAAGCAAGCAGGTGCAGCTCTAGGGATTTGGATCTTAAATCATGGCGTTCGGGGGGGGAACACCAAGACATCACCAGTCTACTGCTGCATGCTTGATTGTGTTACATTTCATCAGTTGATTCCATTACCTTCCCTCTGCTATCCCCTGTATATAAAAATTTGGAAAATAGATTTGGCTAGTTGTTAAGCCTTCATTTGGAAAACAAATATATAAATGGTTACATTAATTTAAATTTCTAGTACACATACATGATGATTAATGGATTGTACATATTAATTTTTAAATTTATAGAGACTGTTCTAGAATTTTGTGAAAAAAAATCACCCAACTCGCACATGGAACACACCATGCCTACACGTAATTTGTAAATATGACCTTGTACAATACATAGTATATGTTTTTATATATTCTAACAAAACCACATAATATATTGAAAATTATTTAACTTTCAAGTTAAAAATAAATTCTTTTTTTTAGTTCGAATAAATAATAGACGATCGTCATCTTATTATTTTTTCCTTCACTTGTTACAAAATGAAAAAAAACACCCGATGGAATGTGAGACGGGAATGACCAACGAACCCCATATCCGCTTCGTTGCCATTCCTAGTTAGATTGTTGTATGATAGTGGTGGGCCCCACATAATTAATAAATAAAACAAAAAAAAAAATTCTTCTACTTAATGAGTGTGAATTGATATGTTTGGGAAATAATGGCGGACCCCATAAAATGATTAAATTGTTTTTAGTTAGTATGCTAAGTATCCGTGTTTAGGAGATCAATTTTATCTATTTATATAAACTAGTCAACGTTGAACGTGCGTTGCACGTTATTATGAAATGTTTTATAAATGTTGTAAAATTAATATTTGAATATGCGTGAATGTTAATTAATTTAAAATACAATGAATGTTAAATAATTTATTTAATTTCTAATAAAGTAAAATTGGATGTTAATTAGCATACATAGACGTGAATAATGAAATGCATTCTTGACAATTTGTGGATTATTTGTCGGTTGTGACAAAGATTTGCGAGCTCCGAAAACGGGTTCCAAACCTACGCACCTTCCGTA